>NKZH01002294.1:0-45903 GCA_002370695.1 Metschnikowia matae var. maris
CTGAACCATCATACTAAAAGAGAACAACTGGAGATCAACGCCATAACAATTCCAAGTTAGCAAAGAGATTACGTAAAATCTCAACACTGACTAGTTATTTGTTACTACCAACTACTCCTACTCCTACTCCTACTACTACTACTACTCCTACTCCTACTACTACTGCTGACTACTCAGTACTTAGTACTGACTACACTACTCAATGGTGGCAAAATTCTTCCCTCCTGATACCTAATCCGAATACAAAAAGCTTTGTACAGTGTTATTCAAAACTATTCAAATCAATGAGGCCAAATGTTCAAACCAAACTGAAGCAAAATTAAATAACCCAATAGTTCCAGAAATTACTGTTATTGATACTTAATAAAGGTTTCACATAAACAGGTTATTTCAAATTCTGGATCTTTAACACCATTCTTAAGTCGTAAGTACGATACTTCTTTTTCAATCACAGTGTTTTTTATAACGATTCAAACTAGTCTCCAGGTTTTTTTAGCTCAGAATATTGAACACTCTAATGAAAGTTGGTGTGAAACATTACGCCATTTGCTTTGTAACACTGTGTCAAGGAGAACAAACGTTTTTTGAGTTATTGGTTTGTTAAATCTTGGTACTTCTGGCTCCAAGCATTTAATTTAAGTCACCTGGTTTGAATAGTTTTGAAAACCAGTGTATTGGTCTGCTTAATTTTACTAGTCTGATTGGAACAATATATTGCCGCACTGGGTTTTAATAGTATTCAAAAAGACTTGGTATGTTTCTTCTCGATGAAAACCCGCGACCACTTTAATTTTCTTAAACACCTTATATGTTTTCTACCCTCACACCTTATTATTTTTTTCTACTCACACCTTATATTTTTCTACTCACACCTTATATTTTTTCTGCGTCACCTGAAATTTTTTCTGCGTCACCTGAAATTTTTTATACAGTGTTATTCGGAACGATTCGGACCAGCGCGAAAAAACGATTCAGCTCACACTAGCAAAATTAAACAAACCAATGATTTACTAATTACATATCCCCTCCTAAGTTGTTGTGTACAGTATAACAATAAAATCAGTTCAGTTTCGTACTGCAAGACTCCCAAATGCAATACATATACAGTGTCTTTCAAAACTATTCATACCAGGGGGCAAAATGTTTGGAAGCAGAAATAACAAAATCAAACAAATCAATAACTCGAGAAAGTTTCGTACTCCTTCACACAGTCTTTCAAACCAAATGTCATAATGTTCCAAACACCAACTTTCACTACAATTGAATACCATGAATTCTCAAATGTGGAGGCTGGTTTGAATAATTTTGAACAACACTGTATTAGGTAATCCTCCAGAGATTTAAGATTTCAGAATATTGGAATCCAATGAAAGTTGTTGTGAATCATTACGCTATTTGCTTTGAAAGGATATGGTAAGGAGTACGAAACATTCTGTCACGCTGGTACGAAACATTCTGTCTTCTTGGTCCGAAACATTTTATCGCGCTAGTCTGAATCGTTTCGAATAACACTATACTCACCTTATTATTTTTTCTGCGTCACCTTACATTTTTTCTTAGGACGCACTCTATTCCCATTCAAGTCAAACTGTAAATTCTGACTACATTCTACTTGAATATAATTCAAACCAATACGACCATTTATATATTTTTATTTACGAAGACTCATCAGATTTCTCTATTACTACTCCAGCAGATCAACAACACTTATAAACAATAGTAGGGTAAATGATTTTTTGGTGAACTGAAATCTCGTAATTCTCAATTCCAAGAGTTTTCAAACCACAAAAATCATTTTAAAGCTTTAGGCCCGGGGTTTTTTTTCATAAATTATCATCAGTAGGCAGACTACATATAGAGACATTTTCCGTACCATCTATGAATATCTTATTAGCCACCCATTATGCTGAGTAGTCACCCATTATGCTGAGTAGTCATAACCAGACTAGCAAAATTAAGTAGACCAATAATTAAAAAGAAAAAAGTTTCGTACTTACGACTTTGTAAGAAATTCTTATTTCTTAAGGATCTAGGAATTGAAATAACCTGTGAATGTGAACTCTTTTTTTTTAAGTATTATTAAAAGCACTACCAGTAAGTCATCAAACTATTGGGCTGTTCAATTTTACTTCAGTATGGTTTGAACAATTTACCTGGCTGTTACCTGGCTAATTTTTTTTTTTTTTTTTCCTTTTGATTTGAAACCTTTTGAAAATCACTTTATTGTTTGTTGTGACCGTTGATTGGTACTGCAAGACTCCTAAATGTTGGTGTATGTACAGTGTTATTCGAAACCATTCAGACCAGTGCGACAAAACCATTCAGACCTACGTGACAAAACGATTCAGACCAAGAAGACAGAATGATTCAGACCAAGAAAACAAAATGATTCGGACCATACTAGCAAACTTAAATAAACCAATAATTCACTAATTAGATACCATTTCCCAAGTTGTTGTATATAGGATAACAATAAAACCAGTTCAGTCCAGTTTCGTACTGCAAGACTCCCAAATACAGTACATATATTAAGCAATCCTTCAGATTTAAGATTCCAGAATATTGGAATCCAATGAAAGTTGATGTGAAGCATTCCGCTATTTGGTTTTTTGAAAGGATATGCTAAGGGGTACGAACCGAAACTTTGTGAATTATTGGTTTGTTTAATTTTGCTAGTATGGTCCAAATCATTTTGTTTTCTTGGTCCGAATCGTTTTATCGCGCTAGTCTGAATCGTTTCGAATAATATTGTACAGTGTTTTTCAAGAGTATTCAAACCTGCGCAACAATATGTTTCGAACCAACAAGACAAAATGTTTCAAACCAACACTTCAACACGCCAACACGATTCAAATCAAACTAGCAAAATTAAACAAATCTATATACATAACCATAATTAAGGAAACCAGTTCATTTTTCGTCTCAGTTTGACCCTCTATTGGATTTTGGTTTAGTACTGCAAGAATCAACTAGAGGCTGTTAACCTTGGAGACCTGCTGCGGATATGAGTATGAGTACGACTTGACATGGATAGATATGTGAATTTTCAAGAATTGTAACAAGTGCACTGGGCCACAAAACAAGTTGTGACTATTCCATTCCCAAACCTTCTCTCTGGTTTTTCCATTTCCAAGGTTATTAAATGTTATAAAAAAAAAAAAACTCTTTCCAGAACTTATTCCAATGTCTTCACATTCTTTACGTTACCGTTTCCGTATCCAAGTACTGGAATTTTAACCAGTTTCCCTTTCCCTCCCTAAAACAAAAAAGAATTGTTTCATTAACAGCTATGCTTGGAGGTTAGGATACATATGAGGCAAAGTTTTTTTTTTTCAGGTTTAAGATCCCAGAATATTAAATTGTACGAAACTTTTGGGTTTCTTGGTGTAAACCGTTTTGTCTTCTTGGTTTGAAACATTTTGTCTTCTTGGTTTAAAACATATTGTCTTCTTGGTTTGAAACATATTGTCACCTTAGTTTGAATAGCTTTGAAAAAGAGTATATGAGGCAATCGTCCAAACTTAATATTATTAAAATATTGAATTCTTCAATGTATGAACTTTGGTGTGAACCTTTATGTCATTTGACTTAAGAGTCGGTGCGAATAGGTACGAACCATATTGAAATATTGGTTTGAATGGTTTTAAATAACACTGTATATTCGGGCAATTGGTAAACTTATAAATTCATGGAACGATCTTTACTTTAAGTGTATTTGTATTTGCGTTGGTGGGTGAGTGGGTGTTTGATTGTTTGAGTGGGTGAGTGGGTTGAGGTTATTTGTGAATCCTGGACAATTGGCGCTTGGCGCTTGGCGCTTGTGCGTGGACATATTGAGGACATATGGACGAAGGCCGGAGAAATCGGTGCGAAGATTATTATGTGCGAAGACTATTATGTGCAAAGACTATTCATTATACTGGAAATGTAGTGCGGGATTGCGGGAGGAAAGACTAGAGCCAATGATATGTGCGTATCAGACCATATTTTTTGGGCGGTCTTTGACCGGCTTGACCGGCTTGACCGTTTGCGGAGACCCAAAGAAATTGGGCCACTTTTTTTTCTCCCGTCGAATACGAGCAATGTAGCGTTTTTTTTTTTTTCATAAAAACAAAAACAAAAATAAAAATAAAAAATGCTTAATAAGGCCTCGGGCTGCATGCATTTATTAAGCGCGGTGCGGGTCTAAGTTATCTTTTCCATCTAGGCGGGAATTCGTCCCCCACCCACCGTTTTTTCTCGAAAAAAAAAGGGTTCACGGTCTTCTATAGCAAAGGACACTCTTATTAATACAGTTACGCGTTTGAACTGAAAGGAAATAGGCAGAATTGGTCTGGGTAGTTAGTTAGTTACCCCAGATGGAATCAGGCTAGTATGCATGCGCATTGGACTCCAGCAAAAAAACCTTCTCACCGTTGCGCATTACCATATACTTTCGCATCAAATGAGACCAATTATGTCGTAAACGCAAACGCAAAGATTTCAACCCTTAGAAATTTCAGCTGAAAATTTTTGGTAGAAATTTAAACAACTCGCAAACCACCTCGGAACTTAGTCACGTGACGAGTGTAATATTATTGAAGGTACGAAAATCCGATTTTTCTGCGTGTTAATTCCGTCACATTCAACCATGAGCGGAATTTCCCCTCTCTATCTCTATCTCTATCTCTACTTTTGATTCCTTGTTCATTACTCCTTATTTTTTTATTCCTTCTTCCTACGCCGGACTTATTATTCCTTGTGTGAAGTCTACTTACACCCCGGAAGTCTTTAAATGGAAGTCTTTATATGGAAGTCTTTATATGGAAGTCTATACCGAAAGTCTTTGTATGGAAGTCTATACCGAAAGTGTATCCGGAGCCGGAACTACGAACCGTTCATATGTCCCACTTGCACATAGCCACCCACTTCGGAACTTAAAGGCACTTTTCCCTCTTTCCAATTAATTCCGCTACACTACACCTAACGCAAGCCCTGCACATACAGCCCGGCATATGTCACATATACAACCCTCACTACGCATGCGACCGCACCGGTTCTTGGCGTGCATCTATAACCGACTCGGAATACACCAACTGGCCGGATCCATTTTTCTACAATTGGCCAATCATATCGTATGACCACTAGTAATTGAGCATGATTAGATCATGGTAAGATTATGATTGGGTGATAACTAGGCCGAGGGTTAAAAAAATGACCGAAAAACGACCGAAAAAAACGACCGAAAAAACGACCGAAAATATGCCCTTGCTGAGGCCCTTACTGAGACCCGTGCAGAGGCCTGTACTGAGGCCTGAGAATAAGGTGCAAATCACCCGTGCGACCCATAGATATACCGTACGAACGTCGGAATTATCAATCATAAAGTATATAAAAGGAGCCAAATCCACATCACTTTTTTTAAAAGTATATCAAAAACAAAAACAGTCAAAAAAAAGACAGTTAAAAAAAAAACGAAACGAAACGAAACGAAATCTAAAAATGTTGCCTATTATCTCTATTGTGACTCTCTTGGGTGTTGCTTCTGCTAGTGACTGGACTACATACCCAGCAGTGCCCAAAACTGCATCCATTAATGGATTCGCAGACAAGATTTATGACCAATTGCCAGTTTGTGCTCAAAGCTGTGTTAGAAAATCTACCGCCAGTACTCCTTGTCCTTATTGGGATACTGGGTGTCTCTGTGTGACTACACCATGGGCTTCGGATGTGGCTGATTGTATTGCAGATAAATGTCGCGGAGAAGATGTTAAGAAGGCTCAATCCTTGGCTCTTGACCAGTGTAAACGCGTTGGAGCTTGGGAACCTTATTGGATTGTTGATGCTGAAGCTTCTTCTTCTTTGGCTGCTGCTGCTGCTAAACCAACTGCTTAATCCATTGATTAATTGATTGATTGATTAATTGATTGATGAATTAATTGATTGATTGATTGAGCTAGGATGTTGACTCACGTTGACGTTTAGTAGTACATACTTAGTAATACAAATGTGTTTCTATAAAGTGTAGTAAGGTTTGCATTATAGTGTCGACAAGTGTGTTTCTTTATAGTGTGGGATGTTCGCTTCTATAAAGTGTAGTAAGGTTTATATTAGCGCAAGTGGCATTTTTTTAAGGTGGCTCTGATCAACACAGAGGAATCACTTTGGTTGGCCACGGTCAACTGGAGTTTAAATGTTGTCAAGCTTCTTCCCGAGATCAGCACCTTGGAAGAGTGCTGGAAATTCTGGGTTCAGAAGTACACTTACGTGCCGCTTAAAGCCACTTTGTCCAGTGCTTACCCTCTAACCCCTGCTCCTCATCAAAGATACTACAACTCCATTCCCTCCTCGCCCGCTTATACTACAAACTCGTCAGTGTATGGGTACTCGTCTCCAAGACAAGTGTGTTTCTTTAAAGTGTAGACAAGTGTGTTTCTATAGTGTAGGATGTTTGTTTCTATAGTGTAGGAAGATGTGTTTCTTTAAAGTGTGAGATGTTTGGGTTTCTATAAAATGAGAGATGTTTGTTTCTTTAAAGTGTAGAAAGGTTTGTTTTCATCAAATACACGGATGTTTTGTTTCTATTGATTGTATGCAGGTTTATATCTCTATAGTTTAGAGAGGTTTGCTTCTTTAAAGTGTATAACGTTTGTGTTTCTATAATTTGGGGAGATCTGTAACTTTATAGTGTAGGAAAGGGTATTTCTTTAAAGTGTAGGATGTTTATGTATATAGTTTAGGAAGCATTGCATTTCCCTATAGTGTAGGAAGTTTGTTTCTATAAAGTATAGCAGTTTCTATTAGTTATAGGAAATTTTGTGTTGCTTTAAAGTGTAGGAGTTACTATTAAGTGTAGTGAGATTTGTAGTAGTCATTAACCAGTAATAGTAGTTAGCTGTAATTAACCAGTAGTAGGAGTGATAGTATTAAGCATTCACCCATTTCATTTTTAGTAGTAGTAGTAGTAGTAGTAGTAGTAGTAGTAGTAGTATTTTTTTTTTAAAAGTTTAGGCAGATCTGCTACTCTACAGTGTAAGGGGATCTACTACTCTACACAGTGGAGAGATCTGTATCTCATATTCTTGTCTCAAAGATTAAGCCATGCATGTCTAAGTATAGCATTATATAGTGAAACTGTGAATGGCTCATTTAATCAGTTACTGTTTATTTGATAGTACCCTGCTAACTGGTATATAGTATAGGGAGGTTTGTTTCTATTATATAGGATGTTTGGGTTTCTATAAAGTGTAGGAAAAGTTGTTTCTATAGTGTAGGAAAGGTTGTTTCTATAGTGTAGGAAAGGTTGTTTCTATAGTGTAGGGAGATTGGTGACTCCAAGGTGCTTGTCACTGCGGCCAAGAAAAACGGCAAAGGTTCCGCTATCATAGAGTATGACCTCAACGTCAAGAAGGTCACCAGAGAAAAACTAATCTCCAACAAAATCAAGGGTATTGTTGCCATTGATGTTTCTTCCACTGCTGGACTTGTTGCTGTTGCCGGAAACGACTTCTCCATCTCGCTTCTCAGGCTCTCCGAACCGAAGTTAGTCAAATGTTACACCAAATTGCGTGCTTTTGCCGTCACGTGTTTAAGCTTCTCTCCAAACGGTAAGAAGTTGGTTACACGTAGTGCGGTCAATTCTTTGAGCGTGCTTCAAGTCCCATCTTCCTCTAGTGGGTTCATATCTTCCATAGGTACGCTATTCAAATACGCCTTCCTCACGATTTTCGTGGGACTTCTTTCCATTTATATACAAAAGGCGCAAGAAAAGGGTGATCTTGATGAAATCATTGAATTGTCAAGGAATATATGGTGGAGTTGCTTTGTATATTGTGGGCAAGTCTGTTTCTTTAAAGTGTAGGACGTTTATGGTTCTATAATGTAGTGATGCTCGATCTTTGTCAACGAGTACCCAGCGTGTACGGATGCAAAGTACTTGGTGGATATGTTTTATGCAGACAAGTTCAACACGCACGTGTCCGAGATGAATGGGAACTGCAGACTATTACAGAACAATAGGGCTGCGAGTTACCAGAACAATAGGACCAGAACAATAGGACTGTACCGAACGTTGACCACCCAGAAGAGTATAAGAAGAGGCACTGGCCCAGAGCTAGAAATTCGGTCTAGTAAGGCACAACTTAACAACTTAACAACTTATCCCTGTATATTGAATATCCTAAAATCCAAGTTGAAAATATTCGGAATATATCACACTTAGAATTGTATGTGATTCATAATTCTTTAATTTTGGATAATCATAATTTGAGATGGTTTAAGGTTTTCAAAGATTTTTATCCATACCATTTGCCGGCCTTCAGCACTTTCTTCACTGCAGTAGCTAGACGTCAGCTTACCATTAAGGTAGTGCTCCACCTATGGTAAATCTAACATTTATGGTATAGTGGCTTTCATGTTATGTTTGTTAGCCCAATGAACAATTAGTTTATTTTTGACCCATACTTAGACTTAACAGTAAGATTAGATTGGGTGCTAAAAAATGCTGCGAAAATATATGGGGGGATACGCGGCCTTAAGTACCCCCGAGGAGATGCGCATGTTTCAGCTTGGTTTCAGGAAATCCCTCAAAGGTTACCCGACGCCGCCACTTGAATATATATAAGACCAGCCAACTCCCCCCGCTAAACGAATGTTCGTTATCCTTGAGAATCTTGCTTGAGAACGTTACTTGAGACCCTTGCTTGAGAACGTTACTTGAGACCCTTGCTTGAGAACGTTACTTGAGAACCTTGCTTGAGAACCTTAACTATCAAGTGTGAGTGGAAGTTTAGTGGGTCACAAGGATACGCCACGAAACAACGGCCAAAACTGTGGACCTAGCATGATGCACGGCTTGTATTAGTTTCTCCATGAATACCACGGTAAGACTTTTGAAACCTCGGAGCTAACCTTACAATAAATGTCGCCGAAAACCTCTTTTTGTATAAATGTTCTATCACAATGAGCCATACCAATATGGCTTCACTAGTTCGATTGGTGATTAGTTTACTGGATTCCTCCTTCCCAGCATACAGCTTTAGCTTGTGAATTTAATCCTCAAGATTTAAGCCAAGATTTAAGCCAATGCAATTGTCGCCGACTTAAATTCATTCCCAAAACTTCTCGGTGTTCCCAAGTCCTTCAAGTCGAAAACCTTGGAGAGGTCTGACAGTACCTTCTTCACACATGAGTTATCTGGTCCGAAAATCAATATACCATCAACGTATAGCGCAATCATAAGCAACTTCCCTTTGGGGGGCTTGTAATATACGCACGGTTCTGATATGCATTTCTTGAACCCAAAATTTACTATGACTTCATGAATGACCTGATGCCAAACACGAGGGGCCTGCTCCAATCCATATAGAGACTTCCTTAGTCTAAGGATTGATGGCTAGTGAACAGAACAGTGATCTAATACTAACTCAAAAACTATAAAATGGAATATATGACTTTTTGGAGTATATTAATGAATGGAATTAGGAATGAATGGAATATAGGAATGAATGGAATATAGGAATGATTTATACGGTGTGAGCTTTCACCACTCTAGTCATCATCTTTTAAGACCTCTCAATCCATCAAAGTGTATGGAGACTTTTAATTGGGCTAATGTGGAGAAGAAAAGAAGAGGAGAAGAAAAAATGAGGAGAAGAAGAAAGAGGAGAAGAAGAGAGAGGAGATGCAGTTTGATATAAGTTTGCATTTACTTTCTATGGACTTAGTGTTTTCTACTTGGTTTGTTTTATCACCATCTTTTGTTAGAACTTTTAAGCAGGTCGTGGGATGTGAAACAAAGTTATATATCAGCTGTATATTCGAATATGGTGGTATGACTTAGACGAATCCCCAAGGACCTTCTAATCAGGCGAACTTCTAAGTTCTATATACTTTTCTGCTGTATAAGGTACAACAACAACGAGACATCCGAATAGGGTTCACTTTGAGGGTTCACTTTGAGGGTTCACTTAGTGAATCCTATTGGCTCTAGAGAATCCCGATTAGGGATCTCCACGGCGTATGCATCATCTCTTCTTATTCATACGGAGTAACCAAGCTAACAATATGGTTACGGGTTGAAACCGCGTTCCGTCTCTGTCTCGTTAATAGGATCCTCAAGCACCGAATACTCAATTCTAGCGCTCATAGGAATTTTCCTTACACCTCTTTCTTAATATGCAGTCTCGGGTGTACTGAAAATCGAGTCTCCCAAAGCAGTTATCGTCATGGCATAAGAACTTCCTGTCTTAGTGACAGTGATTGCATAATTTGGAAGATGAACAATCATTGAATTACTCTCATTTGACATCACGTGATTTCCTTTTGAATGAATGATTTCCTTTTGAATGATTTCCTTTTGAATGATTTCCTTATTTACTTTTGAATAATTCCCTTTTGAATAATTTCCTTTTGAATGATTTCCTTTTGAAGTTCAATCATTTAATTAGGAATGAAGACATTCAAAGGCAGTACTGGAGAGCTTGTGCCCTCAGAGCAGTTTCCTCACATACAATCGTTGCTCCAAAACCATGATTTAGATATTCTGATAGCTTAGGCTATTGCTTGCATTGTATAGTACTCATACACATAATGGTTATAGGTGTTTAGTATACTGAGAAAGGTGGTGGTGGTGGACACCAAGACTCTCTTCATGGGTTGCACGCGACCCAGGCCAACCAAACCTTTATCGGTCCCGATTGTCTTTCAAAAACAACACATTCAAAGTGCCATATAATTGCCATCATACAATGGAGGAGAACTTTTTTGACAGGGCTCCCATTGCATTATCATATGGAAAAAAGAAATACACCTCGAAATAAGGTGTAGTACCCATGGATAGGGGTCTTTGCAAACCCTACACACACACCATCATAAACCAACTCCCTAAAGTCACAGGAATAAAACGGAGCATTGAAAATTCCACTTATTGTCCATATATAGAAACGTTCATTTCCCCTCATGAACGCCAATACACTTCCGCATGGAATTGTTTTTAATAGAGACTTCGGAATCTTTTGAGGTAAACTTATTGAATTTTGCAAACAAGTGTCATGGCGTGCCCATACTCTTTGGATTCAAACAGAAGTGGAGACTCATGATGTAGAGAGAAGAAGAGATAATGCCGCTGCAGCTGATTTGCAGTACTTTGCCATTCCAGATTTGCTCAACAATGTTAAACAGGTCGAGGTTCTGGTGAAGCGGGGATAATTTTATTTATAACTCCCAGTGGGGCTTAAAATAATTGGTTATTCATTTGTAAGAAAGATATTATTAAGTAAGATATTACTCCTACAAATCCTCAACCTATAAACATCATAATATAATTATCACTTATATTATAACCAATATTGTAGTAGTTCGAATCTACTTGCTCTTGATTTGATTTTGTAGCTTAAATGATAGAGCATTCGCTTAAAGCGCAACTAACATATAAAACTTAATCATTCTTATTGCATGTCCAGTCACAAGAACATTAAAAATTTAGATTATTTGCATTTAAATAATATTATAAAATAAAGGACCTTTTTTTTTTCATAAAAAAAAAATGGTTGCAAATTGACCTAATACAATGAATGGATGGAACTTCAACATGTAATGGACCTAAGTGACTAAATAATAAGAAATTAAATACCCTAGGCAGTTGTGTATGTCGCTATAGACTGGTTCACCGAGGTTAGATTGAAATGTCTGTTTAGATAGATCCACCATATACAGGGCCCTGGCTATGAAGGTATTATGAAACCTCTCAGTCCGAATATGGTTACAATGGTGATACGGCGTTTGGTCATCATAGCACTTCATGTATCGATAAGCCCTTTTAAACATTCCGGAATAATGCTTCCCATTGTTCTGGTGGAGAGTTCTTTGGTTCCACGTTTTTCTCAAAGCTATATAAGCCACTCCGGTTCCTCTCTTGAGGAACCATCAACTAATTCAAGTTCAGACAAAAATGTGTCTCTAATCACCTAATCCTGGAGCATTGCAAAGTAGATATTGCAATAACGGGCTTGAGCACGATTCTGGAGTTCTATCTAAACAGTATAGTCCAATGCCGTAACATGCCATGGAAAAAAAAACCTTATGGATGCGTTCAGCGGGGGGAACTGGCTGGTCTTATATATATTCAAGTGGCGGCGTCGGGTAACCTTTGAGGGATTTCCTGAAACCAAGCTGAAACATGCGCATCTCCTAGGGGGTACTTAAGGCTGCGTATCCCCCCATATATTTTCGCAGCATTTTTTTTAGCACCCAATCTAATCTCACTGTTGAGTATCTCACTGTTGAGTATCTCACTGTTGAGTCTAAGTATGGGTCAAAAATAAACTAATTGTTCATTAGGCTAACAAACATATCATGAAAGCCACTATACTACTACTGTTAGATCCACAATAGGTACAACAATACCTACTGATGTATTATGGAAGATATTCCGTTGTTCATACAGCCACAAGATTTTCAAACAGTCCGGATAGTGGTGGTGAGTACTATTAGTGTCAATGCAAAAAAGTCAGACAGCCCCAACTGCACTGCACTTTCAGCATTAATGATAGGGAATCCAATAAGGAAATGTGGAGGGTGAGAAAGTCATATAATGAAATAATGAATTTCGACAATGAAATACGGCCCGTTGTTGAATTTTTTGGATTGCCTCCTATACCAGACAAATCATCATTGAATGCAACAACCCCTACAAAAGTTGACTCTCGGATGAGGACACTCCGAGATTATTTTGATACAATATTTGCGATGCCTCATATTCCCCACATAGTCTTGTATCGGATATGCAGCTATAAATCTCTAGGATTTGTCAGTCCATTGGACGATTTCAAATCAGGAACGAAGAAAGAAGGATATTTAATTCGCCGATACAAAGGCTTGGGAACCACTTGGAAAATAAGATGGTGTCGGATAGATGGTCCTGACGATGTCCGATTCTATTAGTGTCTACTAAAAGTGCCGTGACATGTCATTTGGTTGTTGTGACAACTTGTGAGTCAGAGGTCTCTTTCGAACATTCCAGAATAATGCTTCCCATTGTTCTGGTGGAGAGTTCTTTGGTTCCACGTTTCTCTCAAAGCTATAAAAGCCACTCCGGTTCATCTCTTGAGGAACCATCAAAGAATATAAGAAGGTCGGCATAAATGTATTAAAAGAACATAACATCTGTCTAAATGTACAGTCGGCTTCTGTAATATAATATTTATATTACATAAAGGTGAAAGATGTATAAAAAAGTACAACCTATTGAAAACGATTAAAGTATAACTAGATCGTCGGTTATACAAATAATCGCTACAGACTGGTTCATTAATGGGTATCTGAAATGCTCATGCAAGAAAAGCTCCAATAATAAGTGGCATTCAGGGAACACTCTAAAGACCCGCGAGCTGGCCAATAAGATGATGAAACTATTGCAATCGACACCATCGGAATCGGTATATGCGGCCTCGAAACGAGACAGCGAAAGCACCCATCTGGACACCAAATCAAGGAAAATGTTGGGGAATGCATGGTTCGTTTCTGGCTCTGTTTCTGTTTTGTTTCTGGCTCTCTTTCTGTTTCTGGCTCTGTTATCACCCTACTTCTGGCTCTGTTTCTACATAGACATTCTCAATGTGCAGCTAAAGTAGGGTACTGGTGGCCGCACTGGAACACATTTTGCGGCCCACCCTGACGGATATAGAAGGTGTGAGCTAGAGCAAATAAGATAAGATCACAGATTTCAAAGCTTCCTTGGCTAAGAGTATAGGCTCCTCCGCTACTGGTCGTTGAAATACTGGTCATTGAAATACTGGTCGTTAACGTACTGGTCTTTGAAATACTGGTCGTTGAAGTACTGGTCGTTAAAGTACTGGTCGTTAAAGTACTGGTCGTTAAAGTACTGGCCGTGGGACGCGTGTCCTCCGTACCTCCGCGGAAGCGATCGTTTTTTTACCGGATAAGGCAATTGACTTGGTGGACGAAGCATGTATGACCACTGAGACTTATTCGTGCCTAAAAGAAATTGGAAGTAATGTGTACTGGATTACCCAATTCAATATGGCCGATAATGTGTCTTGTTTTAAGGTGAGTCTCTTATTGAGCTACTGTAAGCATTTTGATTTTTTCTTAGTGAGTCGCGTCTTACAGTCTTTTTCAATACTCTTCAAACCAGTGCGGCAATATACCGTGTTTTTCAAAATTATTCAAACCAGTCTCCATATTTAAGAATTCATAATATTGAATTCTAGTGAAAGTTAGTGTTTGAAACATCATGACATTTAATTCGAAAGACCGTGTGAAGGAGTACGAAACTTTCTTGAGTAATTGGTTTGTTTGATTCTATTAGTTCTGGTTCCAAACATTTTACCCCTTGGTATGAATAGTTTTGAATAATACTGTATTTCAAACCAGACTAACAAAATTAAGCAGACCAATAATTGACAAAGTATAGTACTTACGACTTTAAAATTGTCAACAATCCAGGATTTCCAAATAAACCGTTTATGTGAAATCTTTATTAAATATTAAAACCAGGAAATTCTCGAACTATTGGGTTGTTGAAATTTGCTAAGTGTGGTTTGAACATTCTGTCGCGTAGGTCTGAATCGTTTCGAATAACACTGTAATTATGTGTGTTGAGAAAGCAGCACTGCTGTTTCTCTTACTGTATACCGCAGTCACTCACTTGACTTTGATCATGTGAAGGCTCACCACACCTCAATATAAAAGGTCAAGCTTCCGCTATTTTATACTACCACCAAAAAAAAATACATCAACCGAGGGAGGTATATACCAAGATGTCTCATCATACTACCAGACCCACCAATATAATTAGTGTAGTGGTACTGATGTTCACTAATGACTTGGATTGATTTCTTTTACAATGTGTCGTCCTGTATACACCCACATTCACCTTCCTACTTTCTGTTTCCACCATAACCCCCACAAAATTTCAAGTCTAAAATTCCATAAAAGAAGCATTCAGGAAGATACTCAATATATATGTATATATATATATAAATATACTTTTAAACTTTGACCTGCATCTTACACTTGATTTTAGTTTACCTGAAAAAAAAAAAAAAAAATTGTTATAGTCCAATGGCCTGCATATACTGCTTCACGCTCACCAATCTTCCACTCTACATTCTCATTACTTAATACTATTAACAGACAAGGCTCTAATCCGTGGACTGTGCTATATTCCGTGCCTGCAGGAAAAAAAGCATTTTCGTCTGCTGCCATTTTACTTAATCCATAGCCCCAATTTTCAATTTCTAATTTCCCTGTTCTCCTATTAGGGTCTTCTATTTATAGATTCCCTCGTTATTGGTTCCTTCTTCACCTACTTCCATCATCTCCATACATCTTTATACAAGACCCAATCCAAAATCTCCCGGTTGATTTTAATAGAGTTTTTGGGATACCTGGTTTATTTTTTTATTTTCGAGGAGTATTCTTTTTGTTACTTGTGCTGAAGATTACCCGCTTGCTATAAATATATATATATATATATATTGACTGACTGACTGACTGCTGAACTGGTCTAATTTTGGAACATCAGTCAAATTGTTATAATTCAGACTTTACTGACACGTTTTCCGGTTTGTCTCAAGTTTGTCTAAACCTGTCTAAACAGTTCCAAGGGTCCCTTTAAAGACACACTGACCGTCCAGAACAATACCTAATACCAAAAACATTGTCGAAGTTGTCGAAGTTGTCTAAACTGTCGAACTTGTCAAATCTATCAAACTGTCCATTTTATCAATCGATTTAAATCTATCCAATGAGTTTCGAAGAAATAGAAGACCAGACTGGCGTCCGGGTCACGTGGAATAGAGTGCCCAAGCTGAAACTCCAGCACCAACGCAATATCGCCCCTCTTGCTGCTTTCCTCACTCCGCTCAACAATAAGACCCCAGTGCAAGTGTTGGATGAGTCTCATATGGCGCGTTGTCGCCAGTGTCAGGCCTTCTCGAACCCTTATGTCTCTGTCAACCAACAAACTGGTGATATTTGGTATTGTCAATTCTGTACCTTTGGCAACCGGCTCCAAGCGGAAGGGTCTTACCCTCCTCCTGCACTTTCCCCTGAATGTGCTTCTGTGGAGTATATTACCCGGCGCCAGGCTTCCTTGCCTCCCATTTTCTTTTTCGTGGTGGACACGTGTTTTGAAAATGAGGATGTTACAGATGCTTTTGAGTCGTTGAAAGAAACTTTAGCCTTGGCCGTTTCACTTCTCCCGTCAGGAAGTTTGGTGGGGTTCATTTCCTTTGGGAAACACGTGCAATTACATGATGTTTCCGTGACTAACCGGGCTCATACTTTCAATGGTGAAAAAGAGTACACTTTGGACGATATACAGAAAATGCTCCGGCTTAATGGTGCCGGCGATGCCATGGGTTTACTGAGTTCGGCGCGTCGCTTCCTCCATACAATCGATGTGGTGGAGTACAATTTGTCTTCGATTATCGAAAGTTTGGTCAACATTACATTCCCCCATCCCGAAACTAAAACCCGTGCAGCTCGGGCTTCTGGGTGTGCTATAAATATTGCTGCGTTGACTCTCCAGGCGCTTTTGGGCAAAATCGGCGCTTCTGGTGGCCATATTCTTGCCTTTATTGGCGGAGCAGCCACTTTCGGACCGGGCAAAATCGTAAATACGCCGCTCCGTGAACCTATACGGTCACACCACGATATTGAAAAGGCCAAAGCAACCACTTTGGCCAATCTTGCCCAGATCCCCAATTTACCCAATGGTGTAGCCAAAGCCGATTTGGCGCTCTTTAAGAAAGCTCGGCCATTCTACCAAAAAGTGGCTCGTGTCTTGGTGACCATTGGAATCTCGTGCAATTTCTTCGTGGGGTCATATGACCAAATGGGACTTTACGAGATGGAGGATGTGTGCAGCAATACGGGAGGAACAGTGGTGATGTGTGACTCGTTCAGTACGCTGATGTTAAGACAAAGTGTGGGCAAATTCTTCAAGAAACATGCGACCGACCAGGATCATTTGGATATGGGTTTCAATGCTACTTTGGAGTGCAGGACCACAACGGATTTACAGGTACAAGGCCTCATTGGTAATGCGGCTGGGCTTCCTCCACGGAAGGATAAATTTGTGGAAGCTCTGATCTCTCCAATCAGCATTGGAGAAGGCGGTACGAATGCATGGAAGCTTCTGAGCATCAACCCACAGCTGACATATGCCATTTACATGGACAAACTCGACTCTCCAAGTACAGAAAAACCTGCATTCTTGCAGGTCACGTGCCACTATCAACACCCTGATAACTCTTTACGTGTACGGGTCACTACGATTCCTCTTGCAGTTATTGCTGATAGTGATGGTGTTTCTTTGGAGCAAGGGTTTGATCAAGAAGCAGCTACAGTGGCCATTGCTAGAAGTGCATTGGCTCAAGTAGTGGGCCGGGCCAGCTTGTATGCCGGAACGCTGAAATCCACTTACGACCAGCTGTATCTCCCCAAGCATCTCGATAAGCTCCTTGTGGATTTCTGTGTACGGTTTGCTCAATACCGTAAGGGTGATATGCAGTCATTCCGGCTTTCCAATTGTTATGCCATGCTTCCCCAGTTCATGTACCATTTACGGCGGTCTCCATTCATCTGTGTGTTCAACAATTCACCGGACGAAACCAGTTTTGTTCGTCATAGTCTTATGCATGAGGACGTGACCAATGCATTGATCATGATCCAGCCATCGTTGCTTTCATATGACGTGGAGCATTTCGATCCGGACCATCCTGAACCCGAACCCGTTCTTTTGGACCTGATGTCGCTTGGACCATCTAAGATCTTGCTCCTCGATACATTTTTCCAGATCTTGATTTTCCATGGCAAAACCGTGGCTCTGTGGAGAGATGCAGGGTACCAGGAGCAAGAAGGGTATGAGCACTTCAAGGCGTTTTTGGAGGCACCAAAAAGAGAGGCCATGGAGATTTTGCTTGATCGGTTCCCATTGCCTCGGTTCATTGATTGTGATGAAGGAGGATCACAGGCCCGTTTCTTGATGGCTAAGGTTAACCCATCCACAAGTTATATGAGCACTCCGGACCAGGTCTTCGGGGCTCCTAATCTGCTGGAAGTGAAAACCGACGATAAAAGTTTACAGCTGTTTATGGAGAGCATCCAGCGCATCATTGTGGCCAAGAAATAGCGCTCTATCTCTGTACATACCCACACTACATACTACACACTACTATACACTATACTATATATACATTATTTACCTACATTAATTAGCCTTATTTAACTATACAGCACTACCATCTATACAGCATTACTTAAGTAAATAGACATCACGATATGTATACTGTATAGGACCTTTTATGTTCTTTAATACATACAATTATGAATATTCGAAAAGGGCCTCCGAGTCACGAGTTATCATTATGGCCCAAATGCAGTTGGCCCAAATGCAGTGTTACGGCATTTGTAGTAGACAGTAGACACTACTAGATTCGGAAATCGTAGGCTCCATATTGTATCTATAGGTAGTGTTCTACCTATTGTAGATCTAACTCCTTTATATATCTGGCACTATCGGGGAAAGTGTATAGATAGGGGGGCATATACCAACTATTATACTATATACATGTACTGTGCTATGTAATATTTTTATCTACTACTGCACCAAGCATTATGCCATGATTAGCACTTCTATTATACTCTACTTCTATGTATTACTTTGTATTACTTTGTATTACTTTGTATTACTTTGTATTACTTTGTATCACTATGTAGTATCACTATGTACTACTACACTACCTTGTATTTTTTCAACCATTAAATGCCTATGTATTGTATCTATGTCTGTATAAGTTCTTTTTATCACTACTTTGTTACACCTTGAACCTCGAGTACTATTTCCATACATAATGTTTAAAGCCAGTCCGGCATAAACCGGGGTAGCAAATCTGGAATAGGAAATGTTCGTATGCCGACGCATGTGATGTGCCCTATACTGTATCAAGAATAGGTAAATTTCAAGTTCAACAATTAACAATTATTAGTGGTGTGTGTTTAGTGTGATAGTGTAGCTGGTGCTTTTTCACACACGCATTCGCAATTTTTGCACCCAAAAACCACCCAAGTGCGAAACCCATATAAAATCAAGAGACTGAGCATACTGTATCAGGGCGAATTCAAAACCATTCAAACCTACGTGACAATATGTTTCGAACCAAGAAAACAGAATGGTTCAAACCAACACGCCAACACGCCAACACGGTTCAAACCAAATTAGCAAAATTAAACAAATCAATACACACATATTCCCAAGGAACGAAACCCGTTCATGTTCTTTTCCGGTTTGACCCTCGATTGCATTGGTACTGGTACTGCAACACTCCCAAATCAACTATAATACATTATAATATGAGCCAATTCTTCAGTTCAAGGTTTATGAACCCACAAGATTGAATTGTACGAAACTTTGTCTTCTTGGTCTGAATCGTTTTGTCTTCTTGGTTTGAAGCATATTGTCGCACTGCTTTGAATAGCTTTGAATAGCTTTGAATAGCTTTGAATAGCTTTGAAAAAGACTGTATCATGACGAATTCAAAACTATTTAAACTAACGAGGCAAAACAATGGTTCAAACCACACTAGAAAAATATTAAATAATCCAATAGTTCGGGAAATTAATGTTTTTAATACTTAATAAAGATTTCACATAAACATGTTATTTTCAAAACCTTGGTCGTTAACAATTTTTAGGTCATAAGTACGATACTATTTGTGAATTATTGGTCTGTTTGATTTTGCTAGTCTGGTTTAAAACATATTGTCGTAATGGTTTGAATAGTATTCAAAAAGACTTTATCAGGGCGAATTCAACAGGACCAAATAGGACCAAATAGGACCGAAAAGACGAAAAGACGAAAAAGACTATTAACTCATAACCTTAGAAGCTAGATTTATTAGAACCACCATGAGTAAATTCACTACCCATTGGTATTTTTAAAGCCTACGAAAGTCCATTAGGCAATTACTCGACACTGAGACTGACTACTGGATTTTTGTTAGTTTCTTTTTTAGTCGATTCTATTGGCACAAAAGGTGAGATTAATTATCTCTTTGGGCCATCATATCACTATTTTTGTTACTAAAATAGCTCACGTCCCCCCTTTCTGAGGAACCATCAACAAAAAAACATAGTAAACTGAGTACCTGACGTAACCGGATTCTAACAATATCACTACACTACTACACTATACCACATTGGTGTATTATACTATACTGTACTATACTATACTACACTACACTACATTATACTATTATAGTGTACTACTAGACTGACTATACTGTACTACTATACTACTATAATATACTACTATACTATACTATACTATACTATACTATACTATACTATACTATACTATACTATACTATACTATACTATACTATACTATACTACTAAACTTCTACATTACACTATACTGTACTGCTATATTACACTATACGACTGTACTAAACTCTATTGGAACATGCAACTATACTAAGTTACTGAACTGGATAGACTGTGGTTTACTACTGTGCTGTTTACTACTCCACTATACACTAGACTTTTTTTAATACAAAAGACCATAATGTACTGTATGGTATGCTATACTTTGATTGAAATTGCAACGTACTATATCTATATCTATATCTAAATCTATATCTAAATCTATATCTATATCTATATCTATATCTATATCTATACTAGTTTATACGATGTATAGATCTCGTATATTGGAACCATTTTCGGTAGTGCTCTACCTATACAGTGTTTTTCAAAACTACTCAAAACCAGGGGGACAAAATGATTGGAACTAGAACTAGCAAAAAATAAACAAACCAATAACTCAAAACATCTTGTACTTTTTGGCACAGACTTTTAAACCAACTGGCGGGATATTTCACATCAACTTTCATTAGAACTCAATATTCGGAACTCTTAAATCTGGAGCCTGGTTTGAATAATTTTGAAAGACACTATAGAGGTAATTTGTTTCAGCCTATGATGTCCATTCCTTCCCTAAAAAACAGCCATTCCATAATATCGTCTCCATAACCATTATTATAAGAGGTACCATCATGAAATATCATGAGCTAGAACAATATCCACTATTATCTTGATGAAGAGATTTCCACAAAAACTTAGAAACAATCGGATGAATAGACCATATCAAGTAGAGGGGAATGAATGTTTGTAAAATCTCTAGTCCCTTCTCTATCCTTTATCGTTTCCTGCATATTGTCGTACACCTTTTTCAACAACACAGAAAAGTACGAATCCTCTCTGGGTCTCCCCAACTCAGTTCCCCAATCAAAGAATAATACTTTTTGAAGAATTGCGTCATCATCTCCGTAGTCACCATCGTTGTTTGGGGAAACCAAACTTGTACATCTCTTCTGGTTAAAAACACAGAGATATTGTTATCCTTATACTTTTCCACACAAGGAATTTTCAAGACCGAACCAAGCTGCAACTCCAGTCCAGTAGCAGAATAAACACCGTAATCCTTTTTGAAGTATACGTTGTTTTGTTTTGATGAATCAAGAAGCACAAAGACGTACTCACCATCTATCGTAAACCACTTGAACAGTCTGATTCCTCCATCTACACAGGAGCTTTTGGGGTTCAATCAGCACAAAATGAATGTCAAGGAAGACCAGGTGTTCATAGAATCAGCCATTCAAACAATTCAGGGATGATCATACAATCACTCATTCCGAACGTCGCCATCTCGTGATGTCAAACATCCCATCACAAATACAAGTCGGGTCGTCGAATTCGGCAGAGTAGTCCATGCAGATAACTTAGGGAGATCTAGGGCTGGATGAACCTAGATACTCTCCAAACACTTTCCAAACACTTTCAAAGTCTTATCAATCCCGAAGCACAAGGCTACCACCAGAGAAATCAGCTTCATCTCAAACCACTCGGCCTTGACACTAGGACTCAGTTGGATAAAGACCCTAAGGGCATAATTCCCATTCCCAATTCTCAACGTTTTAAAAATCAGAAAGTAAGTTGGTGGAAGAGGTCTGCACACAAAACATCAGTATACTAAACCATACCAATGTCAAGATCAGCGAGTCGGAGTTAGGTATTGTAAATGAAATCTCACCACGTCACAAGTAAGAGGTCCATTCCCATGCATAATACATTTATTCCAAACACTTTGGGTGGTACACTACCAACATAAGAAGAGCCGTGTCTAATTTTTCACATCCTCTAAGTTGATAGATTTGAGGTCACCACACTATATTATGACATGTCATGAGTCATTAAGTGCCATTAATCCTGAATCCTGAATCCTTAATCCTGAATTTCCTTTGAGTAATTCAGTAGACCTGAGTATTGTCTAACTGCAGTCTTTGACCCTTTTAATCATAAAGAACCGCAAGTCACATAGGATTCTTCATTTCCACTCTTAGGGAAAGTCTCCGATCAGAAATGCCTAGTGCATTGAACCAACACATAATCACCATTCTTCTAATTGCTCCATTGTAGTAGTGCCAGTAAAATCCCACCAGAATTAGTACCACTGTGGCCATAGAAGGATAGAAGGGCAGAAAAAGGAATGGCAGAAAAAGGAAAAGAGGCATGGAGAAAGGGGCAAAGAAAAGAGGCATGGAGAGTAAAGAAGAGGAAGTAAAGTTGCTGGTGGTAAACTCCCAGCAACTCGTCAACTTAACCTTCACCAACTTCACTAATCCATTAACGCTAGACGTTGCTGTTCCAATTGCTTATACTCATTCCTCTGGGTCTCGATTTCCTCCCTGATTTTCCGAGTGTATATATCCAAACGAGCCAATTCATCGCCCTCAGTAATCCTCAAATACTCCTGATCGCTTTTATCGGGGCTGGAGTACTTGTATGGCAATAAGTTCAGGGGTTTGCGGGTCAAGATCTCAAAAGTGGCTTCTGCAGGTTCTTGGAACACCAATTCGTCGAATAAAACCGAGTGAACTTCACCATTGGGTCTTTGAGGTGCTTGAGGGTTATATGGATGTAGTTTGAGGCCATGGAAGATCTGGAAATTCTTTTCATTGATACCTAACTCTGCACCTGAATGGAAATGGATTTTGATGATGATTTCAAACTCTCCCCAGCCGGTTTCGGTGACTTGATATGGCGGGGCTTCAACAGACCGAACGGGGTTTTCATATGTTTCGTGGAGTTTGAATGTTACCTTTTTGATAAGGGGTGTTAGGTCCACATCGTTAACTACCGGCTTAAGGAAGACAGTCCATTCATGCGTATGGTCAACGGGAGTTTTTTCGGTCCGTTTTTCGGGCAGAAGTTTAACTGCTGAGTTTCCGTATAGTATAGGGACAGATATGGATACGTTTTTGATACGTTTTGACATTTGGGCGTGTATTAGCTTGGGTAGATTTGGGTTGGTATAGGTCTAAATAATGCGATTGTTGATGTAATATTTTATGTACTGCAGATAGATAAACAAATACTGTATATAGAGAAAACACTACTGCATACAATGCAAAACTACTGCATATAGATGAAAACTACTATATTCAGTGAACCTTATTGTATATAGTGAAGGTTGGAAGAGTAGTACACAGTAAAACAAAATAGCACTAGTAATAGTCATGAGCACTAGGACTAAGCATTACATGTGATCCACTGTATTATATAGCAGTAGTGCACAGTAGCAAAATATTGTTAGTAGTAGTAATGGTCTACTTAATATTAGTCTAGGGATAGATGGATGAATACCTATTTAATGAAGGAAATGCCATTGGATCTTTTTGGTTTGTTTGGGTGTGGAAGAAGTATTGGTCTCTCTCGGTTCTGTCCTGAGTCTGTCCTGTCCTGTTCTGTCCTGTGGTGTCCTGTTATGTCAGGTGACTAGAGTCAGGTGACTAGGCCATATAACTAGACTAATTAGTCATTAGTCATTAGTCATTAGTCATTAGTCATTAGTCATTATTTGACAAACTTTCTGATTCAAAGAATTCAGATCATCTGTCCAAGTATCATAGTTATATATAGCCACTGGGTATCCATACACTATGTAGATGTGTATTCGAGTCATGGGCTTGAAACTCAAAATGGGCTAAACTGACTGGGTCACATGACTAACAGTCACATGCATAAATACACTCATATCACGAGACAGACAAACGACTGACTCAAACAAAAACAGAATTCGAGTTATGACTCATTGATGAGTACTAGGTGAAGAATCTAGACCCTCATAGACATTTGTACTCGAGACTTTCTCTAGACACTAGAGTACACTCTGGGCTTAATCCTAGACTCCACACTAGCACTAGACTCCACTAGCACTAGAATAAACTTGCACTAGAATAAACTTGCACTAGAATTAACTAGTACTAGAATAAACTAGACCATGGAATAGACTCAGCAATATATATGTGTTTGTTGTTCTGATGGTAATCAGAATGCTTCTCTAGTTAAATTAGCACTTCGACTTTGGCCCTGGTTTCTGAATTATCCACTCAATGGCTCACTTAGGAACCATTGGTTGCCAGTCTGCCATGAGATTTCTTGCTTGAGCAGTACGAGCTGGTGGAGGTGGAGGCGCACGTACTCCATTACCATTCACTGGCCGAGGCAGTGTCAGAGTCGATACACTTTGAGTGGGTGCACTTTGAGGTACTCCAGCCAGGTTTTGAGCCACCGCCAGAGTCGACTGCGTCAGAAGTGGTTGCAATTGGGCTTGGTCCAGGGATTGCAGTTGACTTGGTTGTGATTCACTTAGCTGTGATTCACTTGGCTGTGATTGACTGGACTGGCCTTTTTCGGTCTCTTCAAGCTTGGCCGAGGACAATTTTTGAGGCTTCATCGGCTTCATCGGTTTCATGCTATTTGTCTCGGTCTTCTGAGACGACAACGTCAGAGTATTTGATTCCATTCTCGACAGACCAGACAGAGAAGTGGACTCCAACTTCGAGAGTGTCTGTTCAAGTCTAGACAAGGGCGAATCCGATTGTCCGTCCACCCTGGACTCCACTTTTGGCCGGTTTGATTCGCTTGGCTCTATTTTTCGCAGATTAACACTGGAAGTCCTGGACGGAAGGTTCGAACCGGAATCGGTAGGCACTAGAGGAGCAGAATTGAAAGCCAAATGCTCCAAATGACTAGGGGTGTTGCGTGCAGGAGGCACTGGGGGTACCTTGCGTTGGTTTTGGTCTGGTTTCAGATCCAGTTGTTCCATTCTTTCACTTGCAGAAACTGGTGTAGCCTTTCGACTGAGCGGAGGAGGTGGAACACGTCTGGGAAGCGTATTCACCAAGGTATTAGACCTGGAAGGGAGTTTGGGTGCAGGACCCTCGAGTTCCAAAAGATTAAGCTCCGACAAGGCCTCCAGACTGAATGAAGTGGAAGTGGAGTTTGCAAATGATTCTGTGGATGTTTCTTCCGGGGGTGTACCATGTTCAGCCTTATAGGCATTATAGTATTGAAGCAGAAGGGCATTTTTCTTGGCTTCATCCACAATGGTTACTTTGCATTGGAATGTGGAGAACACTGGTTTATGGTCACTGATCAACACATCAAGAACAGCACTATAGTTTAAAGGCCGAATAGCATTGTTGCCCTTAGACCTGTACACCACCCGGTCTGTCCATGAGGGCACTCTTTGCTTTTCCGAAGAATCATACTCCGAAGTTCCCCGGTCGTATTTGTAAGTGGGGTAAAAAAGCACCCGGGGTTCCTTGAACCCATGGAAAGCACCTCCTCTTTCTTTCATGGCCAACGTCAACTGATCAGCATTCTGCAACTCGTCAAATGCCCCATTTTTGATCAAGTATCTGCACTGATCATTGGGAAGGTTGATTCTGAAGTTAAAATCACCAAACCAGATAATATTGTCGTGGTCTCCGATCGTATAGTTTCTTGTAAACGAAAGACCCAGAGCTATAGATGCATAATCATTGTACCTCTCCACGGTGGCATTGACTCCTGCAGCCAAATGGGATGTGACAAGGGCAAAACTCGTGGAACAGTACTTGAAGCGGACTGCACATGCACCCTTATTGGCAGTGATACCTCCCATTCCAGTCTTTTTGGAGGATCCCGAGACCTCAGTAACTTTATCCACACTAGATTTCTTGACAAAAAAGAAGAGACTCATAGATGCAATGCACTCTGTTCTTAGAAGCAAGTACTCGTCTTGACCCGAATTCAAGAGCCGCTGGAAAAGAGCTCCCCATTGTGCAGGCTTGGAGTTGTCAGCAGCTAGGATGGAACCAGCATTCAACTCAATCAATTCCTGTAAACCCAAAGCATAAATATCAGGTGAAGGCTGGCCTGAATTTTCTGGGGGGAAAAGCCACTGCATAAGATCCTGACTGGCGGCAGGAGAAGCTGCTGCCACATTGAATGTTCCTGCAAATAAGGTCATGGCTCCATATGTAGTAAACGTAGCCTCGGCTTGTTTAATTTTTTCCGTCACGTATTCGTTAATTGGGTCGTATATTTGTACCGGGATGGAGAGCCGGCTATCTTTGCCAAGCATAGTGTCAATGACCGATTGTTTCTTGCCATCCACAAATGTATTTTGGTACATTCTGGAAACGGACTTGGTCACGTCCGAAAGAGCACCAGCAATGTTCATTTTTCCCGATCTGGAAAACGACGACTTGAGCGCATTGGTTCCCGTGTAAATCTGAGAAATGGCATCTCCATTGTCTGCCCATAAAGTATTATGTTTTGTAGTCAACTCATCCAAACGCATTCTATTGGAGTAGGATGATGAATGGTCCTTGGCAATGTGTTCCACTATGGAAAGACAAATCACCTGTTCGATCAAATTGGTTCTATCCAAGCAATCCAAACAGTTGATTCTAAACACACCGTTTTGCCTTGTGACCACCTCGTTCCTCTCAGTATCATAGTCAAACCAGCCAAAAAGCTCCGAAGAATCTCGGATCATTGGTAAGATCTTGGTTGCTCCTGCAAAACCTCCACTCAGAGGCTTCGTTTCTGCATGGAAGTCAAAATGACTATATGAAAGCTCCTGTCTGAGAGGCAGTGTACGGAGCAAATCCGTATACCTGCGCAGGATTTCTGCCTCCAGGGTTTTCGTCTTGGAGAGCAAGTTGACAATATGGCAGGAACTGTATTTTTTGCAGATTTCTCTGAAATGTTTATCGAAACTAGACTGAGTGGCTTCAGTGGACCTAGTGATAGTGATTTTGGGGTTGATGAGAGTGGAATCCTGCTCCCAAAAGGCAGGCACTGAGCCTCTGATCTGGGTGAAGGAGAAGATTTGGTCCAGCGAGCGATTATTATAGATGAACTCAGTTTCCACGAAATTGGCCACGTTACCATCATCATCAATCCCACGGGCATTAAAGCGTGTGCCTGCACGTTTCCAGGATTGCTTGGAAATAATGGTGATACAGTCGGAACCACCAATCCTGACAGTCTTTGCAAATCCCCTAATGACGGTAGTAAAGAAACGGTTGCGGTTAATGATATCCACGGACTGAGGCCCCAAATTGTCCCTGAACTTGAGCAACTCGCCCATCAAAAACGTATTCCACATGTATTGTTCCTGGTAATGTTTCACATTGACGGGAGTAAAGGAGTCTGGGTTTTGAGTAGCATGGAGTTTTTCAGGCACCACTCCTCTTGTCAGGAGAAGTGAAGTCAAATCGAAATCATTGGAGTAGTAGAACGAGCCGTTGGAAAGGAGTTTTTTAAACTCAAAACATGGATGAACCACACGAGCCGTTTCCTGGTCTGAATCTTCAGATAACCCTGAAACAGGCATACCTGCAGTATCCAAGGTGGTGAAATCCCATTCCGGCAGGGCCAAAGCCACGAAATCCACGCCCCAAATCCTATCGACGGACTCATAGGCGAGAGGTCTGGCGACATTTTGCAGAGCGGCTGAAATGACTGCCAAAAAAATTTGCCCTTGAACACAAACAAGCCCCAAACATCCATAAACTGGTCTTCCAGATATCACTGTATATCCATTCAGAGGGGTTGTTTCATCCAACAGGACAATCAGTACTTCAGCTTGAGGCGCATTCCCGCCCGAGATTTGTCGAAAAACAAGGCTATGGGATTCAGAAGCCAAGGCCACAGTACGAGGATTCTCACTGACCAAAACCCTCATGTTCAAGAATAAAATAATATTATTATGTGAAAGTGTTTGGGCAGGTGAACTTTTATCCTGTTTTCGATTTTCCCTATGTAATCTTTTTGTCTATTCGGTTTTTGTCAATTCGGTTTTTGTCAATTCCGTTTTCGTCTATTCCGTTTTTGTCTTTTTCCCTTTTTCCCTTTTTGTCTGATTCCTTTTTTTGACCACGACTAAAATGCAGAGCGTGTCTTTCCAGACACTAGAGAGGAAGAGTAGGTTGTAGGAACAATAGATTGTAGGAACAATAGATTGGAGGAAGAATAGGTTGACGTGTGTGAGGTGTATATGCAGTGCCGAGCCTTTGCTGGCCGTTACGTTACTTCTCGCACCACGAACTTCTTAAACCACGTACTTGTCACATACTGTATTTCTTATATACTGTACTTATATACTGTATTTCTTACATACTGTATTTCTTACATACTGTAGTTCTCAGACTATACTTCTCAGACACTATACTTTTCTCACACCAGGCACTTTCCTCACACACTGTACTTCTTACATACTGTATTTCTTACATACTGTATTTCTTATATACTGTATTTCTTATATACTGTAGTTCCTATATACTGTACTTCTCACTTACTCACTTACTGTGGTTCTCAGACACTGTACTTCTTACATACTGTAGTTATCAGACACTGTAGTTCTTACACACTATACTTTTCACAAACTATACTTCTCACATCACGTTCTTTTCTCACCAGGTACTTTTCTCTCACCACATACTTTTCTCACACCAGGTACAGTGTTATTCGAAACGATTCAGACCAGCGCGATAAAACGATTCGGACCAAGAAAACAAAATGATTCAGACCACACTAGCAAAATTAAACAAACCAATAATTCACAACGTTTCGTACCCCTTAGCACATCCTTTCAAACCAAATAGCGTAATGCTTTACACCAGCTTTCATTGGATTCCAATATTCTGGAATCTTAAATCTGAAGGATTGCCTAATATATGTATTGCATTTGGGAGTCTTGCAGTACGGAACAGAAACTGAACTGGGTTTATTGTTATCCTGTATACAACAACTTGGGAAATGGTATCTAATTAGTGAATTATTGGTTTATATAATTCTGCTACTGTGGTCCGAATCATTTTGTCTTCTTGGTTTGAATCGTTTTGTCGCACTGGTCCGAATCGTTTCGAATAACACTGTACTTTTCTCACACCAGGTACTTTTCTCACACTATACTTTTCTCACACTATACTTTTCTCACACACTGTACTTCTTATTAGAGCATAAGGAATCAGTACATATCTGATATACAGCATATTCCATGTGACTGTATGTAAGCAGGGTAAATGAAACAGTTCAATGAAAACATGCAATTGTTCAGAAGCAAGTGAAACCAACTATTATGTTATCTGAATACAGTTTCAAGATGTGTTTTAGATGAAAGAAAGATGTATTTTAGATGTACAGTGTTATGCGAAACGATTCAGACCGGTGCGATAAAATGATTCAGACCAAGAAGACAGAATGTTTCGGACTACACTAGCAAAATTAAACAAACCACTCATCACTTACTAATTACATATCCCCTGCCAAGTTGCTGGATATAGGATAACAATAAAACTAGTTCAGTTTCTGTTCCGTACTGCAAGAGTCCCAAATGCAGTACATATAATCTTTTTGAATACTATTCACACCAGTGCGACAATATGTTTCAAACCAAATAAGCAATATTAAGGAAACCAATAATTAAAGTTTGGGTTCGTACTTATGCTATACTTACGACTTAAAAATGGTGGTAACGATCAAGGATCAAAGTATCTTAAATAACCTATTTATGTTATGTTATGTTATGTGAAACCTTTATTAATTATTAAAAACAGTAACTTGTCGAACTATTGGGTTGTTTAATTTTGCTTAGTGTGGTTTGAACTTTTGGTATTGCTGATTTGAATAGTTTTAAAAAACACTGTACCACAAAAATATACCACCAAAAACATACCACTAAAAACATACCACCAAAAATATACCACCAAAAACATACCACTAAAATATACCACCAAAAACAGATCTACCACAAAAATGTATACCATAAAATAGAAATCATAATGACTCTAGATTTAGTAATTATTAGTGAGATTCAGGTGGGTGTTTCAATGGATGATCATAGTGAATGTCAATGGATATTTAAAGTGAATGTCAATGGATGATCATAGTGAATGTCAATGGATAATCATAGTGAATGTCAATGGATGATCATAGTGAATGTCAATGGATAATCATAAACTGAGGCTCCTTACTAGGGTTAGAGCAATGTGCCAAAGCTTATCTTGCCACATCGTAATCGATTCTCTTCTCCTCAACTTTTTTCTGAATGGTCGAGCTTTGTGCAAGAAGAGATCTCAAAGTCGTGGATAGCGGCGTGTTGNTTTCTGAATGGTCGAGCTTTGTGCAAGAAGAGATCTCAAAGTCGTGGATAGCGGCGTGTTGAACTTCGTTTCAAACATACATCAATTGGTCTTGGCCCAATCTTGCGTTGGCAATCTTGTTCAAGTTGGAAGAGTATAAGTCCAAGGCCTTGACCAAAGGATCGTGAGTGTTGTCGCTGGAAGAAGTCAAACTGGAACCATCTGTAGCTCTAGCAAGAGCATGGTACATGGTCTTAGGAGGCTTGAACTGACCACCAGGAGGAGCAACAAAGGCCGCTTGTGCTTCTGCAGGAGTGGTTGCTTTGGACAAATTGGTCAATCTGGCCGAAATATTCTTGCCAAACTCGTTGAGCGACTGAACGACTCTTGCAAATTAAGAGGATAGTCATACGATTCACTCTCGTAGTTTTGCGTGACCTTCAAAATATTCTTGTATAGTTTCTCGACGTTGTTGCATTTCTGGGCCAACTCCGTCAAGGGATGTTCAAAGTGGAGATCAATGGATAATCATAGTGAATGTCAATGGATGTTCATAGTGAATGTCAATGGATGATCATGGTGAATGTCAATGGATAATCTCAGTGAATGTCAATGGATAATCTCAGTGAATGTCAATGGATGATCATAGTGAGGGTAAATGTGAGAGTAAATGTGAGGGTCATAAATGGTGTGTACAGTCTTTTTGAATACCCCCTCCCTTTGAAACCAGTGCGACAATACAGTGTTGTTCAAAACTATTCAAACTAGCGAGGCAAAATGGTTCAAACCACACTAAGCAAAATTCAACAACCCAATAGTTCCACAAATTATTGTTTTTATTACTTAATAAAGATTTCACATAAACAGGTTATTTCAAAACCTTGGTCGTTAATAATTTTCAAGTCGTAAGTAAGATACTTTGTCAATTATTGATCTGCTTAATTTGGTTAGTCTGGTTTGAAACATATTGCTGCATTGGTTTGAATAGTATTCAAAAAGACTGTACAGTGATTTTCGAAACGATTCAGACCAGTGCGATAAAACGATTCAGACCTACGCGACAGAGAGATGATTTATTAGGCAATCCTGCAGATTTAGGATTTCAGAATACTGGAATCCAATGAAAGTTGGTATTGTTGCTGTGAAGCATTACGCTATTTGGTTTGGTTGGAAAGGATGTGGCTAAGGGGTACGAAACGAAACTTTGTGAATTATTGGTTTGTTTAATTTTGCTAGTGTGGTCTGAATCGTTTTGTCGCGTAGGTCTGAATCGTATCGAATAACACTGTATACAACATATTCCATGTGACTGTATGTAAGCAGGGTAGATGAAACAGTTCAATGAAACCAACTATTATGTTATCTGAATACAGTTTAAAGATGTATTTTAGATGTATTTAAGATGTGTTTTAGATGTATTTAAGATGTGTTTTAGGAGAAAGATGAACACCAGCTTTCAATTGAAAGACTTAGGAGAGGCCCAGTATTTACACTCAAGTAAGTAAAACATCATGGGTGGGAAATGGTATGTCTTTATTTCTCTACTTCTCTACTTCTCTATTTCTCTACTTCTCTATTTCTCTATTTCTCTAATTCTCTATTTCTCTATTTCTCTACTTCTCTATTTCTCTATTTCTCTACTTCTCTACTTCTCTACTCCTCTACTTCTCTACTTCTCTAATCATCTCACTATCCCAACTCCAATCACTCAATGGTAGTATTTAATATGGCTATGTTTCTGGCTTGGAGTAGTGTGTATTTACAGACCTGCTACTTCCTCTTTCTACGTCCTTACTGACTTACTTCTACTGCTACTTCCTTCTTGGTACTATTATTGACTACTTGATTACGTCTCTCACACTTAAATCTGAAAATAAAGACATCCATGATCAATGATAAATATTGTATGGTGAAGATCTAAGTGACCGTATAACTACGTAAGAAAGATGTGACAGAAGAAGACATAGGGAATTGTTCGTAGTTGGTATTACTAGAGGTACTACGGATTTAAATCCCATGATTTGCTTGGCCATCATAAGCCTCTAAACAATAGTAATAATATATAGTTTGGAACTGACACTCTACGACTGTAAAGCTAGAGTACTCGTAATACATAGACTATTGAACTAAAGCAATAGTGAGATGAGTCTAGTAACAAATGCCAATTGAATTTATCACACTTTCATCGATTCTAGTCCTGTTTGATTGAGCGAACCCTTTGTGCTTCATTCAACAACTTGTCGTAGGTTTCGTCGACCACTGAAGAAGAAGATTATACTTAAACTCGATCATAAAGCTTTGTTCTAGCCAGTTAACCTAGAAGTACTCAAGAGAGGGGTTAAACCTAAAAGTACTCAAGAGAGGGGTTAAAGCTGTAGAAAATCAGTCCAGGTTTTCATTAGACATCAGTACCTCTACACTAGTTAATATTGGCGGGTTTGGTCTTGGGAGTAATGAGATTTCAATCATTGTTTCCAATATCTTTGCAATATCGATTCCCACAGAACTGGCAAGTACCATACACTATGGTATGTCCTTAGGATTTCTTGACTTCGGTAGTTGGTTTCATAGGTAAGCAAACGTCAACTGATTTGATATTTCACTGAGGAAGAAACTCCGTTTCTGATGGGGTGGAGACTCATCCCAAAGTCTTGAAAACGAGATTGAACACAGATTGTAATCGGTAAAACCTTTAGTTGCTAAAACCAACTGTTTTTTTAGATATTAAAAAAAAAATAACCTTGTTGGGTGTCAAGAAAACTCTCCAGACCTTTGTAGCTCCTGAGGGAACAAAGTTATAAGGACATCCATCAGGGAACAAAGTAATACGGCCAGTCATCAGGGAACGAAGTTATACGGAATGTCATCAGGGAACTTCATTGATCAATATGGGCCTAAATTAATTGAACTCATGTGTCGATCTTCACCGGTTTAACGGATCGTAGTGGTTGAACGGATCAAAGTGGTTGAACAGATCGTAGCGGTTAAACAGATCGTAGCGGTTAAACAGATCGTAGCAAATGATCCCAATCATTCGATCAGCGCCTCCCTCAAAAATCTGAGCTTTACTATCGTAGAACCTCTCCTAACTATCTTCAATGCTGTCACGACACTCAGTGTCCTGGATAGACAGACCTTCGTTGCTCATTTAGTCCCATTCCCACAACTATGCTTACGCGCATTCAATGAGCCCGTTATTCATAGAGTAAACTTTAAAGCCGGTATATTTTGCCAGGCTAGATCAACTCGTTCAGTTCCTTTACCTTTCACCAGACCAGCTTTTCGTCTGGTGTTCCAATCCCTTGAAACAAAAGGTGCAATTTTAGATTCTCTCGTTGCTCGGACACTGCGGTCTGCATATGACGTTTATCCCACCTACGGTGCATTCTTCTTAACCCATGACGAGGTACTTCTCAACCCATAACAAGGTACTTCTCAACCCATGACCAGGTGCATACTCCTCAATCCATGACGAGGACTTCCGGAAACACCTTCTGCATATTCCTGAATTCCCTGCCCAGATGAAACAACCTCCTCCTGCACTGGGGTCATGAATGCCTAGGACTACCTTTCGGCTCCACGGTCTCCTTACTTCGAATGACTCACGTCGTGGACCTCAGTTTACAAGTGAGATATTCCAGTCCACCTTGACCTTTCTTTATGTGGACTTTCACTCCTTTGGTTACAAAACATCAGAAATTGAATAGGCGGGCAGAAAATTGAATAGTCGGGCAGAAAATTGGAATGATCTAATTGCAGCTGCTTTTTTTTTTATTGAAATCATGACCGAGACTGGCCGTCTCTCATAGGCATTTCTCCTAGGCGTTTTGGCGTTTCTCCTAGTCGTTTCTCCTAAGCATTTCTCCTAGGCGTCTCTCTTAGCTGTGGAAGAATACAATGCCAAAGTGCAGTCTCACACGTCAAGTCAAATAGAAATAGAGTCTCTGTTCAAGTTAGATCCCAGATACATCACGTGGTGAACATTACTTGCCGATCTTCCTGTTTCCGATTGAACCCCTTTAATCATGATTCTGTGGATATTATAGAAACTCAAGTGTATCATACTGTGTTTTTTTGTTTTCAACCAAAGTATCAGCTCCAGCTCTAGATTCAAAGAGACTCTTTCCACGCTCAAACAAAATCTCATAAGTTTGTTGGAAAGGCGTCTTGCTCAAATTACCACAATTGATGCCAGCGGAAATTATCTTCGTAACAATCTCAAATCAGATCTAGGATCACAGTGGATAGAGGGCGACGATGTTGAGTTCCTTGCACATTCTTATGATGACGAAATAGTCGACAACAATTCTGATTCCGAGCAAACTGATGGATATAACACTGGCCACCATAGCTCCAACCTAATATTCAATCATTTGGCAGCTTAAATCAATTATTTGGCAGCTTAAATCAATTATTTGGCAGCTTAAATCATGATGTCTCTGAACAATAGTGAGCTTCAAAGTATGGACTCAATTGCTCAAAGATTCAAATGCGTCTATATCCCACAGCAATTACGACACATATGGCTGCATTCCATAAAGATGAAAGTTATTTCGACCAAAGATACAAGGACATTTTGCTTTCAAACTAACAACTGAATCTAGGTTAACATGACCCGCATAACCGGTTTTACAGATGCTAGGAATCTCCAACATTCTATGCTACACGCAGTCCCTGATTAAGCGAACGACAGAAGCGAACGACAGTTCAAGGTTGAGGGAAGTTTCAATGCTATAGCCTTCTAATCTCCAAAGTACATCGATATAGAGGCTGATGGGAATGTTAGATCCACCATAGGTAGGGCCCTGCTTATGAAGGTATTATAAAGCCTTTCAGTCCGAATATTGTTGCAAATGTGATACGGTGTTTGACCATCATCTATGCACAAGGTGCTCCAATGGCTCCTTTCGAACATTCCAGAATAATGCTTCCCATGTTCTGGTGGAGAGTTTTTTGGTCACACGTTTCTCTTAAAGTTATATAAGACAGTTTGTCTTAAAGTTACATAAGACACTACGGTTTCTCTCAAAGTCATATAAGACATTCGGGTTTCTCTTAAAGTTATATAAGACACTCCGGTTTCTCTCTTGAGGAAACATCAACGAGTATAAGACTCAGGCATAAATGTATTAAAAGAACATGGATATCCACGCGGGGCGGAGGTATTAAATTATATAATTAGTTGTTTAAAAATATCATGTGCACTAACTTTATCTAGAAAATTTAAAATAAATTCTTTACCAAAAACATTTAATAAATTGGTAAATATTTATCAGATTCTATTCTAATACAGGTATAAAATTAAGAATATATAAAGTAAATAAATCATAAGTTATCATTTTGGGTGAAAGCCGTATGCAGTGAAAGTTGCACGTACGGTTTGGAGGGCAGTAAGAATATTAGTAAATATTGACCCTACAATTATCAGGACCTAATCCACAATATTTAAATGCAAATAATCAAATTTTTAATGTTCTTGTGACTGGACACGCAATAGGAATGAGTGCGCTGACTAATTTATTATTGAGGTTATGTTATTTAATAATTAACATCTGATTAATTGGTAAATGATCAGTAAATTACGATAGAAGTGGATGGATCAAACCCATTTACGAAAGTAAAACACTTAAGCCTATCGGAAAGGATATATTGAAAGACTATATATCCAATATACGTATTGTTATGGATACGTTAAGAAACTTGATACAGTGTAACTGTCACTTATGGGACCTACCATGTTGGATGGTAAGTAAGATAGATAAATGTAGTATCATTCATGCATTTATGTACCAATCGTCTTATGTAATTTCAAATAGAAAAAGAGTAATCATACATTGCAAGGTCCTAAAACAATACAGCCCTATAATAAAGAATTCAGGATTACCTAAGGGAACTTTATGAGTTCCTAGTTAACAGAATGTGCTTAGTATTGTATTGAGTAATGCATTGAGTAATGTATTAAGTGTATTAAGTACTGTATGAAGTATTGATTTATTAGTGAAGCGGTGTATTAATTATTGAAGTCGTGAACTAACTAATATATTTATGAATGTAATGAGTAATATATATTGTAGTGAAGTTGGGTCTTTATTAAGAATATGTAATAAGGCCTGCATATAGTACCGTCTTCGGTAATGTACTAAGTAATACACTATATTCCGGAATGTGCTTAGTATTTTATTAATTAATGTATCGAGTGATGAGTTTAGTACTGTATTGAGAGCTATATTAAGTAATGTATTAAGTAATGTATTAAGTAATGTATTGAGTAATGTATTGAGTACTATATTAAGTAATGTATTAAGTAATGTATTAAGTAATGTATCAAGTAATGTATTCAGTGGATAAGATGTAAATGTACGAATTCTGGTTTAAATAATATAACAATAATTATGTGTTGTAGTTTGGATATAAGATCCACGAAATTTGAAAAAAAGAAAGTGGCCTATACAAATATAGTGACCAGGAGTATAGAAGCTACTGCCAACATAGCAATAGCCCAGAAATTCTTTTGGGCCGAACCTGAAAATGGAGGAATTGTGGTTGATTCACTGGACACTTTCTCAGGGTTTGCAATGGACTCTTTTGTTTGTTTTACCCCAGAGGATTCCATTTTTCCACCTTTTCCAATTTGTCCTTTTTGTCCATTTTGTCCAGATTCACCTGTTTTATAAGACTGCACAAGTTTATCAATTTTTCCTGATTCTCCAGTTTCTGTCTTTCCAGTCTTTTCTGGTTTTCCAGTCTTTTCTGGTTTTCCAGACTCTCCAGATTTAGCTCCAGCTCCAGCTCCAGGTTGTCCAGACTCTCCAGATTTAACTGCAGCTCTGGGTTTTCCAGATTCTCCAGTTCCAGTTCCAGTTCCAGCTCCGGGTTTCCCAGATTCTCTAGTTTCTGGTTCAGTCTTTTTAAGTCCAGCTTTAGTCCCGGAAGGAAGAGACTTTTTAGGACTAGCACTATGGGTTTCTGCAACCATACAGATTCCAGAAAAACTCAAGGTGGTAGCCGTAGTCACTGTGACTCTTGATTCAGTGCATATGACTTCGCACACACTAATAGTCATTGTGGTAGGTTCTGCACAATAGGTGGTATAATCAGTATAAGTCTTCCATTTTGTTATGACATTTTCACATTCGACAGAAGAACAGTTAGTAGATTTGGTAGGATGGATTTGTTTTTGACCAGGTATCCATTTGGAATGACCCATCTTCTTTGCAAAGTCAGATCCAGTATCTCCATATTTAGTACCTTCAATAGTACCTTCAATAGTACCTTCAATAGTGCTTTCTATAGTGCTTTCTATAGTGCTTTCAATAGAGCTTTCTATAGTGCCTTCAATAGTGCCTTCAATAGTGCCTTCAATAGAGCTTTCTATAGTGCCTTCAATAGAGCCTTCAATAGTACTACCAACAGTACCAACAGTACCACCAACGCTAATACCTTCCATTTTAGCACCCTCCACATTTATGGTTTGGTCACCTTTGGTAGAAATCCCACCTATGTTAATAGACCCATTGGAACCGATAGATCCAATTTTGTTAATAGACCCATTAGAGCCAATTGAGCCAATGGTGTTAATGGTTCCAATGGTGCCAATTGAGCCATTATACCCAATAGACCCAATAGGTCCCAGAATATGAGATGGTGAGGTCCCAGAACTTAAAGTCTCCGGATCTATCTTAAAGGAAGACTCACTTTCGTTGTGGGTAGAAGACTTGTTGAGATTAGATTGGGATTTAATGGGGAAAGACTCATTAAGACCAGTAGAATTATCCAAAGTTATAGGTCCAGTTTTAGGCTCGGTTTTAGGCTCGGTTTTAGGCTCAGTTTTAGGAAGGGGAGGAGTAATTTCCGAACCACTAATATTCTTGGTGGGAACTAATGATCCAGAGTCTATTTCAGGTTGTCCTTTTTCTGGTTTCTCACTTTGACTTTTATCCCCCTCAGACTTTTGTTCCTTAGTCATTTTTTTTTCGGGTTCAGATGGTAGTTTCTCAGGCTCAGTTGGTTGTTTCTCGGACTCAAATCGTTGTTTCTCAGGATCAGAAGGCTGTTTTTCGGGATCAGATGGTTGTTTCTCGGACACTTTATCTTCAGGTTTTTCTTGCTCTGGAATGATCTTTTGATCTTTAGACCCGGGGATTTTATCCAGCTCTGAAGGCTCTTTTGTAGTATCAATATCATTCTTCTTTGGTGGTGAATTCTCCTCATTCTCGGTTTTTGGAGTTGATGGTGTTTCTGCCTTAGTATCGGTTTTGGGTACTATAAGTTCCTCAGGCTCCTCGAGTTTCTTATCTTTCTCATGTTCCTTATTCTCTGGCTCCTTTTTCTCTGGCTCCTTTTTCTCTGGCTCCTTTTTCTCTGGCTCCTTAGTCTCATCTTTTTTATTAGAGTCATCCTTTGGTGGAGAAGAACCTTCTTCAGGTTTATCATCATTCTTTGTATTTGTTTGACCAACATCACCTTCGGGTCCTGGCTTATCCTCTTCTTCAGTCTTCTTATTATCCTCTTCTTCAGTCTTCTTGGTATCCTCTTCAGTGTCCTTAGTGTCCTTAGTCTCAGTATCCTTAGTCTTAGTGTCCTTAGTGTCCTTAGTGTCCTTAGTGTCCTTAGTCTCAGTGTCCTTAGTGTCAGTCTCCTCACCCTTTCCAACCACAAATGGTATTAACTCTTTCCTGGGAGTCTTGCTTTCCCGGTCGTATGGCCAAAGATATACATCCACCTCTGGACAATTTGTCTCTCCACTGTAGATGTAAAATTCACGGGTATCCACAAAGCTACAATAATGAACTTTCGTATCTTGGAGCTTCAATTGACCATCCAACGCTAATTTGGTGGGTGGGACTCGCCTTCCATACGCAATGAATCCTTCATGGTACCCCAAGTTCTTCGGCCCGAATCTACTTTTGGTAGTAACATAGCCATTGATAAGGTTAAACTCAACGGGGTCAGTCTCAGGAATTCCATAGCCCAAGACTTTGACTCTGCCAAAAGTATGAGAGTCAGAACTGAATGAATTCGGCCTATACCAAATGCCATAAAGTGGCTTCGCATCTCCATTGATTACGGCATAGAAAACGAATGGTGATCCTGATGCTTCCCAAGCATCTTTTGCTGCTGCTGTTGCTGGTGCTGGTCCTGGTGCTGGTGCTGGTGCTTCCACTGCTGCTGCTTCCACCACCACCCATAAGAGAATGAAGTAGATTAAGTTCATATCGACCACCGAGAAAAAAAGAAAGTTATCACTCTAATATTAAACCCTGCAATTACCTAGTTAGTTAGATAAGGTTAAAGTATGGTAGAGTGTAGTAGAGAGAAGGTTTTAATTTAGAGAAATAGAAGTGGAGATTAAGGGACTTATATATATGTAGAAATATATATAGATGTAGAAATATATATTTCGAAAACAAAGGTTAATTAATTAGCCAATACAAACATGAAACACGAAGCAACTAAGGGTCTTGAAGCCAAGAAAAAATGGAAAGTTGAAGCCAAGAAAAATTGGAACGGAATCCTAATTCAGTAATTCAATATTACCAAGATTTTATTTTCCTCATGGTCCGCATATTGTAGCTTATACTTTATTGTAGCTTATACTACATGTAGATTATACTTTGACCAAGAAAATCTCTTGCATACATACATACAGATATTCATACATACAGACATACATACATACATACATACAGAAATTCATACAAACAGAAATTCATACAAACAGAAATTCATACAAACAGAAATTCATACAAACAGAAATTCATACAAACAGAAATTCATACATACACACATATAGAGATTTCCCACTGTAACGGATTGTTCATATATATTATATGCACCGAGAATGTGTACCCAATAGAATCACCTTACTACAAAGTCAATGAGCTGATTAAGGTCAATGACATGACTCAATGCAAGGTGTAAAGGTAAAGGTCAATGAGATGCGGAGTGCGTCAAGGTGGTATTTATAGTAGCCCAAGAATACGAATATAATGGGTGAGTGTAATGTTTAATTGGTCAATCTCAGTATATTGTATTAATCGTATAATAAGATTGGACCAATGGATGAATGTAATAGACCATGATACAATTAAAATAGACGGCGAAATGAGTATATGCATGGTGAGATGAGTATAATGGCACGAGGGCCGGGGTATAATGACACGAGGGCCGGGGTATAATGACACGAGGGCCGGGGTATAATGACACGAGGGCCGGGGTATAATGACACGAGGGCCGGGGTATAATAGATCTATGGTACGGAATGTGGTAAAGCCACTACTATATGATTAATAAAGACAAATTCCAAATTCGTAAATTCGTAAATTCGTAAATTCGTAAATTCGTAAATTCGTAAATTCGTAAATTGTTCCAAACTAGTCTTTTGACTCTTCTCTTTAGTATAGACTACTTCCGAAATGTCAGAAAGATGTATGTGACCATTTTAGGGTTTATACAGTTACGGTTCCACCACTATATTGGGACATATTATATTTTGTTTCGGAAGAAAATAAAACTTAGAAACGGAATTTTGGGGATGCGACTTTAAAGGAAATTTTGAGCTCTCAAAAATTAGTTATAATGAAACTCTTAACCAAATTTAAGGTCTCAATCTGGAGTTCAAATTCAATATACAATCCAATGTTCAATCATAATATTCAGGCATATATTCACATGCATACCAGCCGCCCAGCCATATAATTATATTCTCCACTGGTTCATTCTCTACTACCCCTCTTCATTGTTTAGTATTACTGTTGCGCGTTAGCACGCACCTTCTGGTACTGAAGAACTGAGATATAATTGGACTTCAATAACTCTACCAAAATAGGAACTCTTGTAATCATGTTAGTCATCTCTTCTATTGTTTATGTGAAGTAGTGAGTTCGTGACTTGTATTAATTTAATGATATCGCTCAGAATAGAGCGGGATATTCTCTATATATAGTTGTTCACGAAACTCCTAAACCAACCTCTCATCTACATTGTCTTCACCAAGACAATGCCCAGAGCTAGACGAGAGCTAGACGAGAGTTAGACAAGAGTTAGACGAGAGTTAGACAAGAGCTAGACGAGAGTTAGACAAGATTTAGACAAGAGCTAGACGAAAGCACAAAGAGGTGTAGCTCTTGCTTTGTCTTCCTTCAACAATATCCAACATTGTTTCATCTGAATCATCACAATAACATGCAGTACGTGCACATATGCAGCACCCTCATGCTCATCAGTCATATGTCGCATGTTCCAATAATTACAACTCCATTGTCTACTATCATACACTACACCACACCACACCACTACACTCCTTACTGTTGAGAATTACCGAATACTTTCCGGTAAGTTGGAATTGTTATGACATTGGCTTCCAATAGTTCTCTTAAGTATGGTGCTTCAGTAGTCATCTTAAGTCACTTATATTCGTCTTTAAACTTGATATCAGTGAAGTATCTGTTCTCACAATCGATGCCGCTCAACCTAGAGCGGGGATCCTCTCTATAAATATAGTTGGGTCCCCGGGAGCCCTAACTCGTTCCCCTCTCTTCCACATACATTGTCTCCAAAGAGAACAATGCCCCAGAGCTGGAAACGAGCCCAACTAGGGCTTGACCAGAGCCCAACACATCTTAGTTAGCAATTGTCTCCCTTGGACAATACCCAACATTCTTTCATCTGAATGCCTTCATTGGAACATGCAGTACCCGTGCACATGCAGGTTCCTTATTGTATGTTCCACAGTTTAAACACTTACTACTCTACTATAACATTTACTACATCTCTATCACTACACCACATTATTACTTAACCACCAATATAGTTAACTCCTACTCTAAAGTATATGAACCCACTCTTCATTACTATACTCCCACAGTCTTATTAATACACCACTACACCTACTACTGCACCACTACACTCACTACAGTCATTATTACTACATCATATCATCCCTACATTCTCGTCCACTACACCACACCATTCTCTACTATAACATTACTACATTCGTCACCACTATACTCATGACCTTCTTTACATTGTCTACTACTACATCACATCATTCTGTAATGCACTTACTACACTCACTATAATCTTATTACTATAGCACTACATCTACGGCTGTCTTCATCACTACACTTTCTACAGTCTTTACTACGCTTACTCTATATTTACGACTATATTTACTACTCTAATTACGACTACACTTACTACAGTCTTTTTCACTACATCATGACATTGTTTACTACTACACCACATCATTTTCTAATACTGTACTACTATATTATTCAGTACTAAACCACTGCACCATATCTTTCTTCACTACTACATCATCACGTTCTTCATCCAAATTAGACTTACCAACACCCCCACACATATCTCGATCTTTCCAATTCCGTTTATTCTTATCAATGGCTCGAGATCGGCTATATCTTGTCTCCTGGATAACATAGGTCCCTATAATCAGGTCCCCGAAGAGTACTCACCCCCAACAAACAAAACAAGCACTTAAAGAAACCAAGATTATTTTTATTGGTGCCGGCGGCTTAGGCTGTGAAATCATCAAGAACTTGGCGTTGCTTGGGATTCAAGCATCTACATGTAATCGACATGGATACCGTGGACATCTCCAACTTTAACCTGCAATATGATTTTCTAATACTACACTTGCTACTGTCTATATCACCACATCATTACATTCTCTACTACTACACTTACTACATTCTCTACTACTACACTTACTACATTCTCTACTACTACACTTACTACATTCTTGACTATTCTATTTTACTCACTACTATTTTTATTACTACACCACATCATTTCTCCTAATACACTTATTACTGTGGTGAGTACTACATCATAATAATCTCTCCATAGTCTAATTCTACATTTACCACACTTCTTACTATTATCTTAGTACTGCCTTTGTTGCTACACTATTACGTTCTGCACTACTACGTTCTGCACTACTATAATCATTAAAGTCTCACACTCACACTCAAAGCATATTCTTCATTTATTATGGTGGTACTACACTTCAGTGAAGCATAGCATAGATACTGTGACTAGTACTACTAATTGGACTACTAGAATACCGGCTTGTTTACTCTTTGACTTGTACTGTATGGAATGTTAATGGTATGTTAATGGTATGTGTTAGATCCACCATAGGCAGGGCCCTGTCTATGAAGGTATTATGAAGCCTCTCAGTCTGATTGTTACAAAGGTGATACGGCGTTTGGCCATCTATGCACGAAGCGCTCCGATGGCCTCTATCGAACATTCCAGAATAATGCTCCCCATTCTTCTGGTGGAGAGTTTTTCGGTCACACGTTTCTCTCAAAGGTATATAAGCCACTCCGATTCCTCTCTTGAGGAACCATCAACGAATATAAGAAGTTAGGCATAAATGTATCAAAAGAACATAACAGTATGTGGTAGTTATCTTTGGTCTTTAAGCTAATTTTAAAGAAGACACGGCCATATTTAGTGCACTTATAAGCTAAGACCCAGTTTAGTGTTTACAGATTTTTTTTTAATTTTTTTTTTTTTTTTTTTTCTGCAACACACCATTCTCTACTACACCATTCTCTACTACATCACTACTCTCTACTACACCACTACTCTCTACTACACCACTACTCTCTACTACTACATCTCTACTGTCTCTATCACATTACTTAGTACATTCTTCACCACTACACCACTACTGTCTTTACCACTACACCGCATAATTCATAGTAAAACCATCAATACACTAAATACCTTCTCTACTACCACATTGATTACGTTCTTTATCAATACATTCTCTATAATTTTTACAAGCTTTACCACTCATCACACCGTCTCTAGTAGTACATCCTACAGTCTTTACTATTATGATTATCATAGTCTATCACTGCACCATTACACTTTTATTTACTACACTCATTATAGTCTCTATTACTACACTCCTATTTACTACACTCTCTGCAGTCTTTACTATTACACTGACTATTGTCTTATTACTACACTCTCTACAGTCTCTATTATACATACTACTGTCTTATTACTACTGTCTTATTACTACTGTCTTATTACTACACTCTTTGAATTCTTTATTCTGTGGAATATCTACCACTACACCCCACATTTCATAGTAATACCAGCACTGCACTTGACACTTTATCTAATCCCACTTTACATAGTCTTTACCACTACACTCGCTATTCTTTACATTCTCTTCCACTAGATATAGTTTTCTCAGTACCATCACTATATTTAACACATTCTCTACTCTCACACTTCCTACTGTTATACTGATTACTGTCTTTATCACTACACCACGACTCTTTACTCTCTTCACTCCTACATTTACTACACTCCTTATTACTACACTTATTAAACCACTACTCTTTATTACTACACTGTCTACACTCTTCATTCCCACTATACACAGTCTTTACCACTACACTTACTATTCTCTAATAGTACACTTACTACATCTTGGACTATTATGCTTAATACAGTCTTTATGCCTGTACCACTACACTCGCTATTTTTTACATTCTCTTCCACTAGATATAGTTTTCTCAGTACTACCAATATATTTTACACTCCTTTCCCTACTGTCTTTACTATTATACTGATTACTTTCTTTATTACTATACCACACGATTCTATAATACCGTACTACAGTATCTTTCAAAACTATTCATACCAGGGGGCAAAATGTTTGGAAGCAGAACTAACAAAATCAAACAAGCCAATAACTCGAGAAAGTTTCGTACTCCTTCACACAGTCTTTCAAACCAAATGTCATAATGTTTCAAACACCAACTTTCACTACAATTGAATATCATGAATTCTTAAATGTGGAGGCTGGTTTGAATAATTTTGAATACCGCACTACACCACTAGTCTTTAGTACTACAGTCTCTACACTCTTCATTCCCACTTTACACAGTTTTTACCACTACATCACACCATTCTCTAATACTACATTCTCTAATACTACATTCTCTAATACTACATTCTCTAATACTATATTCTCTATTATCTTTACTACATCACAGAATTGATTAGTACTACCACTACAGTTAACACATTCTCTGCTTATTACACTCCATACTACCTTCACTGATAAACTGACTACTATCTCTATTACTACACCCATAAAATAGTCTTATACTACTACACTTACTATATTCTTTATCACTGCATCTTGAACCTATGTATATCATTATGGATATGGACTTATGTATAACGCCTCTACTATTCTCAAAGAGTTTGTTTGATTAAAAACCCGATTTTTAAGTGGTTCGTATAAATGCGCACTTATGTCAGTAGACCCTCACATTTGTTGAACTTGTGAGCCGTGGCAATCATTGTGTGCAGGATACTATGATTAGTACTATCTGCAGTATAAAGTGACAACACTGAGCTG
>NKZH01002295.1:0-31730 GCA_002370695.1 Metschnikowia matae var. maris
TACTACTATACTACTATACTACTATACTACTATACTACTATACTACTATACTACTATACTACTATACTACTATACTACTATACTACTCTACTACTATACTACTATACTACTCTACTACTATACTCTTCTACTACTCTACTACTATACTACTGACTACTAACTAAGTCTTAAGCTGATCAAAGATTACATTTAGTAGTACGCTGAAACTATCAAACTAGGACATACAGTGACCGGGTAATACTACCACTACCACTACTAGTAGGGCTATGTTAATGATACTTAAGTAAATATACGGTATGGTATTGGTAGAAGTGATGGAAATACCTCAGTTGAGTACTCCGAATATGAAGTATCATGTTACAGTGTTTTGTTACAGTGCCATGATGTACTTAGACAAGACAAATCAGTTCTTTAAACTGGGACCTTGGGGAGAGTACTGTATACTTTAGCATGAGTACTCATTCATTCATTAGTCATTAATTAGCCATGACTCAGAGGGTATTCACATCATCACGTCAACTCCATCTAAGCTTTTTTCTAGCAATCACAACAACCTTTTCCTATGCACTGGACTACCAAACTGCTGAACTAGTTTCACTTGAGTTTCCAACCTGTTGGTCTCAAACAATAAATCTGTTCATCATCACTGATCATTCGATGCTCTAGAGTCTGAACCTCGGGTTTCCTAAACCTAAGATTCCTCCTTAATAGTTTCCTCTTTCGGATTTCTTAACATAAGATTCCTCTTTAATAGTTTCCTTTTTTTGATGTTGTCCTCTTTAGTAGTTTCCTTATTGTGTTCCTTTCCTGGACTTTCTTCATTGTGTTTTTTTTCTTCTGCAATTGCCTCTTTGGGCTAATCTCGGTTTTGGCTCAAAGGCTAGGCATAAGAAAAACTACCGAAGCTTCTTCTGCCACGCACATTAACATCACACCGCAACACTCCTCCATCGAGTCCGCCCACATATAACAGGTTCTCGTACCAATCGATACCCAGAATTTTCATTTCCCCGCATATATGGTTCATCGACTGCTGATAGAGCTCGTGGTAGTAACGTTGGTAATGCACAAGTCGCTCATGGTCAGTGCACTCCTCCAGAGCTGCTAGGCTACGCGCACGGTAGCTGGCATAGCCAAGAGACCCCATGCGTACTCGTACCCCATCTTCTTCTTCCGGCACCAGTTTGGGTTCCGGTTCGAAGATGAAGTCCTTGAACAATTTGGGGTTCACGTTGGTCACGTAGTCGTAGTCGTACACCAATGGCGCTCTAAAGTAGTTTGCATCGTCGTAGATATCAATGGTATTGTGAACATGAGGTCCCAGAAATTCGGATTCAGAAATGTCCGACCCACTCGAGCTGTCATTTCCTTCCTCAAGACTGCCACCATTGTGACCAACATTGTCACCAACACCGCGACTTCTTTGGTTTCGACTCCGACTTCCCTGGTTCTGAAGGTCACTTTGTTGACTTTCTTGACTTTCTTGACTTTCTTGATTCTGCCTTTGACTCTGTCTTTCATTTTCCTGTGTATACCTTGCAAACAGATCGAGGGCATGGGGAAATACAATCACTTGGTGGCTGTCCTCAGATAAATCCTTATAGTCTACCACATGCACACGACCCACATCCTCGGAAATCACTAGTAAGTCCGGCACCGAAGCAGGCATGAATTTGCAGCATCTGAAAGCTCCTGATTGGTTTCCTGGCCGTGAAGACTTGAATTCGCGAAGTGGCTGTGTTGGACTTCGAAGGTCATATAAAAGACACGTACCATCCTGAAATGACCCGGCCAAAATCGTACCGTTGGCATGATAAGAAAGACCAAAACCCAGGTCATGGCCCGTTACGAGCGTCTGCATACACTGCGACGACCGAGGGTCCACCAAGTACATGTTACCTGAATCACCCGTCACCGCAAGATCATTGCCGTTAGGAGCCCGCACCACATTATTGAGCGATGTATTTTCCTCACACACCACTCGTTGCTCGCCGCAAATCCCATGGTCCAGCATATCAACCACGTATAAATGCAGGTCATTATTGCACACATACAGTTTATAGCCACTAGGTTCTGAGTAAATGGTCACGGCATTGTTGATCATGTCGCCTAGACGGAACGTCATTTCTTCTTGCATTGAAGGACTGTACACCAGAAATAGACCCTTGGACACCTTGTTGGGGCTAAGATCACCCATCAACGAAGGCAAGGCCGCCATATGGGCCTTTTCCAGTGCTGTAGAAAGCCCTCCAGTCACCACCATTCCACCTGGTGCATGGTTAAAGCACTGAGGACTGTATGGGAGCGAAAATGCCTCCCGGGACCTGACCACCGGCTGCCCGCTGCGGTGTGGGGTTTTCAACAGCATAATGCGAATGGTGTTTTCACTGGTATGGTACAATGACCCCGTCGTATGATCAATTTGGATAAGGTCCTTAAGCTGCCAGTGCTTGAGCGAGAGTTTAACATCGCAAATGTAACTTGGGTTGGGGTTAAGGATATGATGACCATGGTAGTAGTTCTGGAAGAACCTGTATACGGCAGCCAACAGGTCTCTTCGGGAAGGGGCGCTTACGCTGGATGCCCTTCTATTTGGAGGGGGGCTGACAAAGTTGACTGTCATTGGGTGAATCAGTTATTTGAAACCAGTCTGAAACGAACTTAAAACAGACGAGTGTTTGAAACGCGTCTTAGATAAAACTAGCTTGGAATGGACTTGAAACTAGTTTAAAACGGACTTGGAACGGATTTGAAACGGATTTGAAACGGATTTGAAACGGACTGTAAAACTGACCACAGAAAGCCGTTGAAACTAGTTTTGAAACACGAACTGTTTAGAACACAGAAATTCACACGAATGTTGGAATCAAGTCTGAAACAGATTATCTTGAACCGAGTATCTGAAACCAAATATCTGAAACCAAATGTAGTTTGAAACACCAGATGATTAGACGCGTGAATATGAAACGATCCTTAACCAGAAACCAATTTGAAACAAACTTGAAACTAGCTAAAATGACCAAAAATCGGCTTAATGGGATGACCTGATTTGAATGCCTTTAATAGCTATACTTGATAAACACGAAGTGGCTGTGTCAAATGACTAAACCAATTGCTTTCCTGTACCTTGAGTTAGTGGTGTCTAGTTCAGGTCTGTGGCTGGATAGGAGAATATAGAGCAATAAGAAGCTGGGGATAAGATCACTTGAAAGCAGTAGAACGAGGCTGGGTAACTATCCTGCACTTGTCCCAACAAGCAATGTCCTCACATGTATTAGAATACAAGCTCTGAGAGGTACGCAGTGCTGGAGCAAGAAAGTGTGACCAAGATCGAAGTACTGCACATAGCGCTCGCCGATCCTGATCACACTCTTTTTTAACCTCGGTCTCGATTTCCAGGAATCAGGGTCTAGCACTCGGTCCTGCACCCAGAACAGACGATCTGCCCCCACAGCCCGTTTTATATGGTGCACCCGTTTAAAAAACCTCCGATTCCGACCACATTATATGCAGGCTGCCGCTAATCGGTTGCAATTATGCGCGTGTGTGATCACTCCAAAACAACGCATCCGTACACCAGCAGCAAAGAAATTGGTGCAATACTGTGTAATTTGTAAGCAACCTAATTGGTAAAATACCCTTAGATCATCGATATAATTTTATTAATACACATAAATTCCGCCTTTATATATTTCCAAAAAAAAAAAAAAAAAAAATATGTTGCTTTAAAATATCACACAACCTACTGGTGATTATGTTATATGTAGGTATAACTATGGAACTAGTCAATTACCTGAATAAAAAAAAAATTGTATTAGTGAATCTAGTAGAAGTTTAAGTTTACTTATAAGTCTAAGTCTAATTTGAAACTGTTTTTATAGCGTAGGAAAGTGGTATTTGCGTGTATAGTTTTTGTGGTACTGCATATAGTTATGTATACCTTTATATATTAATTCTTGGGTATTTTTTATCAGTCTAGTACGTGACTCAAATAGTTTTGATACTTCTTTGAAGTTAAATTTTCATATGTTTAGATTTCTTAGGGGTGTACGGGATTTTTGCGTGGTGTAGGGGTTTATGAATATTCCCTTCCTTCATTCTCCAAGTCCCCGTAGTGTATGGTGGGTGGTGATGGTATTAATGTTGATCTAGGTCAGTTATAATCTCCTCTCTATATTCGAAAGTCTAAGATTGTATGTGGGCCCGATTTAAGTTGTAGTTTGGTAGGTATCTTAAGAGGTGACAGTATAAAATTTCTAATGAACAATTGCTAAGAAATGGTACATTTGAATGAGCTGTAGGTACAAAAAAAATGTATTATTTTACAAATGCTATGGAGTATATTAATAAAAACAAAAAAAAAGTATAAACATTAAAATCCCCATTCACTCACCATATAATTTTACCTATGGTGAATCTGACAACTATAATCTAGTCTGTACTATAGCCTAGCCTAGGCTAATCAGGCGTATGTACTCTGATTCTGAGGTTTCTAGCTCAATAATTTTATAGCCAAACTATTCAGTGGTTCAGTCTGGTATTATTTCTTACAGTTACAGTGTACTAGTCTAACACTATAATCTAGCTCTTCTACTTCATACCTTACCAATTTATTCTACTGTCTAATCTCTAATTTAACACTTATGGTGTAGTCATAGTCTAGTATTTATTCTTAGTCTAGTGTTTATTCTTAGTCTAGTGTTTATTCTAAGTCTAGGTTTTATTCTTAGTCTAGGATCAAGAATTAGTAGAGTTAGTTTAAAGACTAAAAAAGTATTTTTTGCCTAGATTCAGGTCTTAGTGGATTCCGGTTTAAGTCTATGAGTAATCTATAGTTAGTACTATTTTATGACCCTATTGAAGTCATATTTGTTTTCAGTCTAGTATGAATTGGTGTTGGTAGTATTTTCAGATGTAGAATAGAGTTCTGAGTCTAGTGTAGATTTTATAGTCTAGTGTAGTGTTGGGGTTGTTGATGGTGTTGGTGGTGTACCTTGAGTGGAATCGACTCCGTGTAATTATTTGAGAAGTTTTATGGATAAAACTCTTGATGTGAGTTTTTTGATTTCTGGAACTCTATCTTCTAATGACATAGGAGAATTGTGCACTGCAGTATGCTTGTCCCTTGGAAAACAGTATTAGTATGGTAGTGTATGGTGGTAGTGTATACAAGAACAGTCATAGTATTGTAGTGGTTATCAAAGTCGTATTAGCATACAAAATTGATAATGTTTATAGAAGTAGAAGTATTATTGTAGTAGAGAAGTAGTATGTTATTAATAGTACTAGTAGTGTGAAACTGTAGTACTACTAGTAGTGTATAGAAGCACAGTGGTGGTGTATAGAAGTATAGTGGTGGTGTATATAAGCGGTACAGTAGTGGTAAATAAAAAGAAAAGGTGGTATAATAGATTAGTATAGAAGTATAGTAGTGATTAGTATGAACTATATTATTTTTTCAGGCTAGTGTATATAGTATGTATTGGTTGTTGTGGTAGGCCAGTCTTACCCAGCGTGTACACCCGTACACCACAAACATTATCGCACTTCTACACTCAGCTCTCTACACTCTAGTTTATCCCACACCATGGACTCCAAAATCCCCCTCTCCCACACGCTCTGGTCCCCCCATGACACCGTCAAGGATTCCGCTGAGTTCCTCGGTATTAATCTTCCCGAAGATGCGGCCAAAAACTTGGCTATGGATGTGGAGTACCGTATCCATGAGATTTTGGAGACTGCTAACAAGTTCATGCGCCGAAGCAAGCGCAAATTGCTTACCACCAATGATATCAATCATGCTCTAAAAGTGCTTAATATCGAACCTCTCTACGGTTATGATGTTCTGCAGCCTCCTGTTTTCAAAGAGGCTCTTTTTGGCCTGGGAGGCCAGACCCTTTACTATTTGGACGAAAACGAGTTTGAATTTGAAAAACTCATCAACCAGGAATTACCCAAAGTGCCCCGTCAAGCCACATTTACTGCCCACTGGCTTGCTATTGAAGGTGTGCAGCCCACAATTCCGCAGAACCCTATGCCCTCGGAAATCAAGAGCTTACCGCCTATTTCGAGAGGTGCCATTCTGTCCATTTTAAGCAACGATCTCTTAAGTATTGCAGGGCTGAATTCCGGCGATCAAAATGGTAAAGCCGACCCAGATTCTCGCTCCAAGGATAAGAAGGACAAGGATACTGAAATCAAGCCGCTCGTCAAACACATTCTTTCTAAGGAACTCAAGCTCTACTTCGACAAAGTGGTGCAGGTTCTTATATCCACGGACCCCGAAAAGGAAAACCTACGCGAGGCTGCTTTGAGCTCGTTACGGACAGATCCGGGTCTTCACCAATTGGTGCCATACTTTATTCAGTTTGTGGCGGAACAAATCACTAATCAACTCCGCAATATCGATATCCTTATTACCATGCTTGATGTGATCCTGGCGTTATATGATAACAAAACCATCTTCTTGAGTCCTTATGTGCACTCCTTGATGCCCTGTATCTTGACGCTTCTTTTAGCAAAACGTATTGGCTCTCCTATTAAGGATGCTGCCAATGAAGAGGCTATCCGGGAACAATTAAAGGGTCAATTTGCCGTGAGAGAATTTGCGTCTTTGTTGCTAGAACACGTGATCAACTCCTATGGAAATGCCTATTCTATTTTAAAGCCACGTGTTACCCGTACATTGCTCCGGGCGTTGCTTGACTCATCTAAGCCCATTGGAACGCATTATGGAGCTTTGCTCGGTCTCGAGAAACTTGGGCCGGAAGTCATTAAGTTGGTGTTGGTTAGCAACTTGAAGATGTGGTACAAGTCGGTGATTTTGGAGAGCGACAAGCAGGAAGGAGAGAAGAAGGTGCTTACAGAGAAGATTTTGGCTGTGCTTCTGCAATTGATAGTGGAGGTTCCGGAGGAAAAGGACCAAATGGAGGAGGATTTCTCCGACGACATGAAGGAGAGGTTGTCCCAGAGAATCGGTGAACCGTTGGCTGCTTTGGTGGCTGAGATGCCTAAAGGAGCAGCTATTTACAAGGGTATCTTTTTCGGCGAAGCTAATTGAGAATTCGGACCTAAATCGAACTAAATTTACGAAAAAAGTGAGGACCCAAAATTGCATAAAATCGACTCTCAGATGTGAGTTTTTGATTGGTCGATTTACGTGTTGATCTTTTTAGATTACAAGCTTGTCTCGTGGCTTAACTGATTTCCTCAGAGTTACTATGAGCTGGTGCCGGTAATGGAAAGTGTCCAAGCTGCAAAAAAAAAATTGGTGATGCTAAAGAAGTCACTGAAAATTTAAGGTTGCATTTCTGGGAAAACGGCCGCTGGATTTTAATGAAAAACGTGATTGAACTGAAAGGCACGTGATACGGTGTCAACAAAAAGATGATTTTCTCACCAAAACTCAGGCATAGTCTGTTTTCTGGGGTAGAATGAAGTGTTCTTGAAAACCTATAGGGGAAAACTTCAACTACATGACTAATGAGAATGCCCAAAAAAATCATCTCCATTCCCTGTAATTACCTACTTGGAGATGGCTCATGCTTTGTGTTTACTATACACTCCCTGTTCAAAAACACTACAATCTAATAGACATTTCGAATGCTGAAGAGTGAAGTGACCATGTCAAAATATTGGATTCAAATAAATATAATATTATAGCTTTTCTTTGATTACAACACATAGTGATATTCCTTATATGCAGGATATGTATATATTTCCAAAAATTAAAAATCAAAGAAAATTAAGAAGGATTGATAATAATGACTCCAATACTTTTGCTACAATTTTTGGATTACGTTACTTGGCTAGTTTGATGAGTAGGATTAATTATGTGAATTCTCCGGGAGTGTATACAGTGTACAGCATAATATAGGAAAGTGTAAACCGGTAATATACAGGAAGTTTTAGCATAATAAATTAAAGTAATAATAGTGTAATATGACTTAGTTAAGTTAGTATAATATGACTTAGTTGAGGTAGTGAAGTGTAGTTAATGGATGAGTGATTTATGTTCGGGAATATGCCTTTTGCGGTAATTACCGGTCGGCCCCGCTCAAAATCAAACAGTTTAATTTTAAAATTCCACTATCAAATCTCTTATTTTTTTATTCAATTAATCTCGGATGATTCATTAAAATTTTGGCACTGGCTTGAATATCACTACACCCTTTTGTTTTTCTGCATATAAGTCCCTTTCTGTCTACTATTACGCTAACCATACAAAAAATTTGAGATTGAAACATTTCATTCATTAATAGTATGAGCTTCTTTTTTAGGAAGGGAGCCTATTCTATGACTATCAGTATCGTCTAGATTGAAAATCCAGAGCTATTCCACATATATCACTTTCACTCCTGCATATAACGTAACACTAGAATGACTTTTTGTTGTAGTTATTCTATTCTAACTATATATAGTATTGATAATAGGTAGGCGAATATTTCCTGATCAAAATTGGGGTACCGCCTAAAAGCACGGAATCCACAATCTGCTTTTTTTATCTTTAGCCTGTTTCAAAAAAATTTGATTCCAAAGTAGTGTATATGTCTTGCATATAGCTTATTATAGACATACCACCCCAATTCACTCCTTCGCTTCACTCCTTCACTTTATCTTCTCTTGGAATACTTCCTCACTATTGGCTTGGAAGCAGCGAGAAGACGTTCATAGTCTGAATCCGAGTCAGAGTCTCCTGGCCCGTTGAAACTGTCTAATGATTTTCCTGGCTTGTCTAGCTCCACCAGATTGCTATCCAAATCTGAACTTCGATTTATTTTGAAAGTATCTTGACGAGTTAAAGGAACGACATTAGATATTTCCAAACTGCTGCTGGACCCAAAACCATTGGCTTCAATTGAACCCTCATCAATAATCTCAACCTGCTCCTTTTGGACTGCTTTTTGAATTTTTTGAACATTTTGAGCCTCCTTAACTTGTAATTCCTCACCAAACTCCTCTTTTTTGGCTGCCTTCCGTACAAGTTTGGGCCTTCTCTTTGGTTGAGGGGCTTTCTTTGGCTTCAGAGACCCAGAGCTGGAAGAGGGAACCGAAAATGGAGATTCTTCTCTGTACTTGTATAGAGAATCCTGTAAAGAATACTTCAGACCAGGTTTGATCCGGGGAGCCATTACTGGAGATTCAGGACGCACGGGAGAAGATTCGATGGCCTGGAGATTTGGAATTTCCAAGTTGTTTTGGAATTCTTGGAGATTTCCAAATTCCACATGCTCCTGCACATTGTGCATGCCATAATCGCCATCTCTGGCTTTATTAAGTTTCTCGTGTATACTCAACACTGGAGTTTCCTTGACATATCCAAGATCCACTGTGCGGTTGTTCGAAGGTGTAGCCATAACCTGGGTAGTTTGTGGCTGGACCCTTTTAAAGGTTTTTTTGGGAGGCTTTGCTGGTGTTGCTCCGACCTGCATAGTGACCTCCTTCCGGCCTATATTCGGCTCCATATTAGGTATTTCCATGGCCAGTTTAATTTTCCTGGCATCTGCAAATATAAACAGTTGTGTTTTAATATCCTCCATCTCATTTTTCGACACACTCATATCCACCTGTCTGCGTTTCAAGTCTTTGGAACCACCCAAATTGGATTTAGACCTTTTGAGCAGAAAAGCAGGTTTTAAATCTTGCAAATCCGAAGACGATGCACGGTGGAGCAGTGAAATTTGGTCCGCTGAAAGAAGTTGTTTGGAGAATTTTGGCTTTTTGGGTACCAGGACTGGACTGGGGCCGGTTTCTTCTGTGGGTTTGGAAGGCACCCTTTTTTTGACGGCTTTTAAACGAGGTCGGAGGCTCTTGAAAGCCTTAATAATAGTGGGAACAAGTGCAGGAAGGTTTTTGTTGAAATACGGCACGACCACGTGCGCTAAAAATCCATGGGTATTTTCATCCAGGCCAAGTTTGCGGCCTAAAAGAGAATCCCAGAGCCCAATCTGGTCAATAAGACTGAAAAGTGATTTTCGAAGACTTTCCGGATCTAGCACTATTTTTTCTTGTATTTGCTCCAAATTTGAGTCCATCACTTTTGGATTCTCCGATGTCGGGTCTTCTGTCTTTTCTGAATCAGGGTCTAACGGTGCCGGCACCGCCAAACCCAGAAGCGTTGGCATGATTTTCTTTCCCTTTTTTCGGACTAAACTCCGTCTTTTTTCAGGCGGAGGAGGTTGCAGAATAACAAATGCTCGCTCATCCAAGTTTCCGGCCAAAATGAGTTCGAGAACAAGAAGAATCTGGAGCTGAGCCTCCCTGATTTTAAGCCCCAACACCATATTTTCTTTGTTTTCATCGCTAGATCCCGCAACATTAAGCGAAATGAAATTTTGCTGGTGCTCAACCTCTTGTTCCGTCATATAAGCCTCGGATGGAGATCCTTGGCCCTTCATCATGGTCCGGAAACGCTCCTGAGTCCGAGAAAATTCATCCACCGTTAAATACAACAGCATCAAGACCTGAGCACGAATCTGGGGATTTTCACACATGTTGCGGAGCCTCGGGAGCGTTGTTTTGGCAAAGTAGCTCAAAGGCATTTTTATGTGGTAGAGAATATTATAGTAGCGGGCCCGGAGAAATTCTTGTGGGCTCTTTTCGTTTATGGGCGACTGCTGAGTGATTTTGGGCTTTTTTTCTATGGCTGGGGGCCTCATGAAGCCTCGGAACTCGGGGGAAATGGCCTTATGCTCGGAAAAGTCCATATTTTTGGGCATTTCCCAGGAAAGAGGATCAGCAGTGGTTTCTATAGGTGATCTTTCAAGTATTTCTGTAGGACCCAGCTCTGATTCCAATAAAACATTGATATTTTCATCTCCATAAGCCACCAAATAGCCTTGTCGTAGCACATTTTCGTAGTTTAGGCTGACGTAACATACGCCAAAATCTCTGATTTGCTTGTTTATGGATCCAGACGATATAAGGATGGTTTTGGTGTTGAAAATCTGGGGTGAGAGCGTATCAAAGTGGATGTGGGGAGTGTGCTCTAGGACCTCAAGTGTACACTCAGATCCAGACACCAACATCAGAGTAACAGCTCAGTGCTAAAAATAGCCTTGCTTTCTAGCAGACAATTAATAGACTTGGTCTAAAGAAGCCTTGCTTGATAGCCTCACTTCTATACAGAGCAAGATACTGCCGTGTTGTTAAGTGTGATTTTAAATTGGATATCGCATGAGACTGTTCATGATGCTCTTCACGTGACCGCGTATATACAGGATACCTATTTTGAAATGAAGATTTTAAATTCTTTTTTCAGACTCGACAAAAAATAAACATGTTTGACCTATTTCAAATATAACTCAGATTTTTTTTAGGGTGTAATTTGACCTAGAAACTTAGTGTGGTGTTTATGTGCAGGATTGTGGGACCTCGTATACGATTATGTGATAACCTCTGGCACCAAATTTTTTTTTTTTCGATTACAAGACAGTGCTTTTCTTATTTGAACTTTTATTAAGGCTTCACAGCTAGTTTCAAACAGGCTTTAAAAGTGGTGGTGTGTATTGTATATAAGCAGCTTCATTTTTTTTTAGTCTGATATTGATTATTGACTGGCCAGTCAATTTAGTAATCTGTCTAAGTATCTAATTTTATTTCATTTTATAAAAAGCTATTCCCCTAATACTCGGTCAGGACACTTCTTACGAATATAAGAGAGTCAAATGCTCGATCACGTGATGAATGTAAGTCCAAGTCATAGTATCAGTCGTAATCGTAGTCATTTTTAATCCATACGAGAACCATTTATTTTTCTACAGATATATACAAGTTTAAAATATGTAGACGACATTTTAGAAGATCCATTGTACTATATGCAGTCCGCGGTTTTTCTTTATGGTAGTTTTACTATTTTGAAAAAAAAAAAAGGAAAGAAGAAACTGTCTTAGATGCCTGTTTCCACTTATCTTTACAACACTATGAATGCTCTCTTCTTTTTTTTTTTTTTGGGGCCTCATTGCCTAAATTCAGCTTCAGACAAGCTCCACTATTTAGTTCGCAGGAACGAAAACGTGAGATTCCCTTTTTGGCGTCATCGATAAGTATATGGACCTAATAATGAGTCATAGGACCATAAAAATCTTAATTCGTAGGAGAAAAAACCTTGATTTATCGTCTGATCTAACGCATTAGACCACTACTCAAATCATTACCGATTGGAATATTCAGGTCACTCCTTAAGACACATTAAAATCAAAATCCAAGTCTTTTCAGGTATCTTAAACCCAATGATTTATACAAAAAATGTAACATTTTGAAAGCTTTAAGATCTAAAGAAAAACGCTTAAAAAGCTTTTCTGACAAATCATACCACATTGCTCTTGTTTTTTTTTTTTTTTCTATCACATATACAGTGTTTTTCGAAACGATTCAAACCTACGCGACAAAACGATTCAAACCAGCGCGAGAAAACGATTCAAACCATACTAGCAAAATTAAACAAACCAATAATTCACAAAGTTTCGTACCCCTTAGCACATCCTTTCAAACCAAATAGCGTAATGTTTTTCACACCAACTTTCATTGGATTCCAATATTCTGAAATCTTAAATCTTTGGAGGATTGCCTAATATATGTACTGCATTTGGGGAGTCTTGNTGGAGGATTGCCTAATATATGTACTGCATTTGGGGAGTCTTGCAGTACGAAACTGAACTGGTTTTATTGTTATCCTGTATACAACAACTCGGGAGGGACTATGTAATTAGTGAATTATTGGTTTGTTATTAATTTTGCTAGTGTGGTCCGAATCATTTTGTCTTCTTGGTCCGAATCATTTTGTCTTCTTGGTCCGAATTATTCTGTCGCGTAGGTTTGAATCGTTTTGTCGCGCTGGTCCGAATCGTTTCGAATAATACTGTACTACTAGAAGTTCCTCAGTTTAAGGACTTTACATTATGGCATGCTATCCTATTAGTGTCAAAAACCGAGCAGTGACCTAACAAAAAAAAAAATTGCAACTTGATACACTAAATGTTATTAAAGAACTTTTCGTATCTTGGAAATCAAGAATGGATGTTAAAGACGAATTAAAACCCTCCTGATTTCAAAGATATTTTCAGATATTAATTTGTTATATGCATGCCAATTGACTTTTGAGAGCTACTCTCTATTTGACTACATATAATTATTAGGAAAATTTCGCATTCTGCCTCATATTTCCTCATACTGCCGCATAACAAATCCTACCTCTCACTTTGTAAAATTATCTTGACCTATTTCATCATCAGCACGTGACCTAAAAAGTAGTATTAAAGATTTTATTTTGGATTTTTGATATGCTTATATGCTAATTTTCTGCTACTGCTTGAGCTAATACTAGCCTGGTTTCATTCATTGTTCGGCATACTCTTGGCTACTACACAGTGAAAGTGCGCTATGCAGAAATAGTCACCTACAAACTCTTCAATGATGAATGTCAACAAAAATTCACCTCCGTTTTAACTTTCCGGGGAGGCTGTATGAATTTTACCTATTTCATTTTACCCAGTGTACAACATCCCAGTGTACATGAGTATTTCCTGACCCATAAGTGACCATGTATGTCGTGCTCGAACCGAAAAGGTTATTAATCAGAACAACTCAAGCACTTCTCCTGCAAAGCCAACTGAATTCAGGGGTTAGACAAAACTTTTATTATACCGTTTGAGCATTTCTGATTTTGGATTGATCCTTAAACTGAAAATATCATAAATGAAGCTGAAACTGATTCTCTTTAACTCAAACTGAATTTCATAACTGAAGCTGACCCGAAAATCTTATAAATGAAGCTCAAATTAGAATATTGATACCCTGAATTCATCTGGTAAGCTTCCAATTGCATCAATTGATACCTGGTGTGAAATACGTTCCAAACACACCAGAAATTAGCATTCGCATCCCAAACTAATATGATTTAAACTGATACCTGGTTTCACCTTTTCATGATCTGATAATTGAATTTTGTCTGATATTATGTGAATCAGATTTGGTCAGAACAAAAGTTGAATCATAAACTTGGCTCACCATAGATGCGTTTGACCCAACCACAGTCTCTTACCTTGTCATCTTTAGCATCCACCAGAGCAGCATTTTCACCATCATAAACTCCTCCGAAATCACCTGCAGGTTTGGAAATACATATGAATTCCCCACCAGGTAAAACACACTTGAGCTGGGATTTGGGGAATTGGCATGGACAGTCTGCAGGGCTCTTAACACAGGCAAACGTGTCCGCACACATGTAATCCGGACAGTTTGCATCGAGGATTTTGTCCTCGTTGGACTGCTGAGGGGTATCCTGCAGGAACTGGCTGCCAAAAAATTCAAAGAGACTGGCCGCAGCTATACTGGGGTAGATAAGGGCTATAAGCAGGGCAAAGTGGATTTTAAGCATAATGGTAGAGAGACTGGTAGATTTCAATGTTCCACGTCAGTGCGGTGATATCTGTTTATATGCAGGTGTGTGAGAAGAGGACAAAGAAGACCTAAAATGGGAAATATTAAAAAGTGAATTCGGAGGTATGAAGTAAACTAAATGTTCTAAATGTTGTTATTATCTTATGGCTTTTATTCTTTTTTTGTTTTAATCTAATCTGTGGTGATACCAGGATGGTGTCACGTGACCTATGGGCTGGTAGGATCAGCAGACTAAACACATAGGAATTTATATGCACACGGCAGACTTTAATAATATAATTAGTTGGCATACTTGATTCAAATACAAATGGCTGTGTTTTTTGACATGCTAGTGGCAAATTTAAGGGGCGTACCTAAATAGTGCACTTATATGCACATCATATGGCTAGCAGAGCTAATTACACCGACCTAAAAGGTGCAGCCCCCTGCATTTGGCGCAGTTGCAAAATATTATGCTCTACCCCGACCAAAAAAAATCTGTAGAATATAAAAGAATCAGTTTTAGCAGTACTCTCGAGCTTCCCAAATTTTTCCCAAACCACCCAAACCAATGTCTCGCCTTATTCAAGAAATCGAACGTTTCTACTCGAGCCTCAAGAAGAGCTCCGGTTCCAAGAAGCCCAAAAAGATAAACGGCCGCAGAAGAAAGGCCAAGAAAAAGCAAAAACAAAAATTAAAGGCTAAGAAACTCTCTCAAGCTAAATCCAGTGCATCCAGCACTGAAGGAAGTCACCTGCTTCGGAGCTTCAGCTTCTCCATTCAGTCCGGAGTTAGTGTGGTGAACGTTGTCCCACTTCCACGGCACCCAATAACATCTTGCGATCTGCATAGTACCAACCTCTATGAGAGTTCGGATCTTTACGATAGCACTGATGAGTTTGCAGACCTCGAGGTAGCCTCGGAACTCGTTTCAGTGCGTCAGTCCATGGACCGGGTTAGAGTATTGGAGTCGTCTGGCTTTGGACTTTCTCCAAGCTTTGTCCCAACCGTCTTCCCTTCCGGTTTCTTCATCGATACAGATAATGAAAGCCCTCAATCGGAAACTTCATCTTCTCTGAGCTTGGAAGACTTGCGGGTCGCATACGCAGGAGCCTCTCTTTTTGACCAACAGTACGAAAGTGTAGAGGAAGAATCCGAAGTTGATGTCAGCTCTTGGATCGACTTGGCCTTAGGGGGTGCTTCTGCTCTTGATCTGGACAATGATGCCGATTTGAGTGAGCGTTTCGAAACTCTTAGTTTTTGGGATGCAGATTTCAGCGAGCACTTCAGGCCTCCCACCTCCGATCTCAGTGACGGTGAAAACTTTGGCATTTCAGATTATGGCAGTGATGGCGGAATGGTGTTTGATCCAATCGATCACATTGCCGCCATAATCAACAACCAAGAAGACCTTTTACCTGAAGGTGGAATGGACGAGGCCTTGCGCCATGAAATGTACACACGGTACCAAAACTTCTTTGGCTGGGACTTTCCTCTCTGCGAAGAGTGGATCCAGAGAGTCAAAACTTTGGAGATGCCAGCCATTATTTCTAACCATCGGGAATACCGCCGGTTCCGCTACTACGACTTGGTGAGGATTAAGATCCAGAACAAAGAAGATGTGGATCTTCAGCCTCTTCTTGAAACAAGAGTACGCTTTGGAGTGGCAATTAAACCCAGAGATATTCGTTCCGAAACCGCTGTTGTTGCAGCAACTTATATGCCAGATAGTGCAGAGCCACAGTCCATTTTGATGGTGAAAAACGCTCCCGGAAGAGTCAAACCAGCACCAGTTGCTCTTGAGTTTGTCAAGACTCAAATTAAAAATGACATGAGATGTTACATTTTGCAAATGGAGCAAAAAGCGCTTAGTGGAGAGTACTTAAGCTTTTCTGAAGCTCAACACTTGATTGATCTTGCCCATGGTCACGCTGGAGAGTTTGTTGAAAACATCCTTCGTTCGTTTGAAGGTATCAGCTCTACCGGAAAACGGTTTATTTCCTTGATCAACCGGTTGCAGGCATTGGCCAACCGTTACATGGTTCTCAATGAGGATATTTTCCGGCAGTCACTCAAAGACCCCAAAACATTGCCAAGACTCTTGGAAACACTCTTCAAAGATTGCACTGAATTGATGCAAGAAATCGATGAGTTCCAAACTCAATTCGACAGAGCTCACGATTACATGCAATCACATGTTGATGGCTTAATAACACATGCTAAAGAGTGTTTAACCTACTTGGACAGATGCCAGAACTTCTTAAGAGTGGAGCATACGCTGGTCGAAGGTGAACCACTTCCCGTGTCCAATGTGGTGTTCAATGAGCAGTACACACGGTACATCAAGTTTCTCCTCAATTTGAAATCCAAGCGCATCTTCCGTTTCTTGGTAGGGGACTTTGACAAGATGTTCAACAATACTCGAAACATTGTGCACCTGTGCCAGGACTTGTTGGCGGAGAGCGAGCTCCGCTTGAAAGAGATCAAGCCTGCTGCATAAAGTATATAGATTTAATAAAATAAGAATTGAAAAGTTAAATCCTAAAATTTTTTTTTGCTAAGTTCCAGCAATCGGTTCCCACGACCTTCGTTTCCTAAATACTCCTCATTGCCTAACTACTTTTTATTCCTAAACAGTGACAGTTTGAAGCTAAGAAGTAATACTAAAGTCAGTGTTAATAGTAGTAGTCATTTAGTCTGTGTATGTTTGTGTCTAGTTTTTTTTTTTGTGCGTCTTACTTTGAAGAATTTACTATGAGCATTGCTACAAGTACCATGTCATTATTGAAGTCTGACTTTCAGGTACCCCTATTCATCTGTTGAGTTCTTCTTATAAGTGTAGCACCTAAAGCACAATAGACTTGGTTTGTGTTTAGTTCGAGAGAATTTGAAAACTTCTAAAGCATCTCTGGCACCATTTCAGGGTCCTGGCGCATACTAATTTTGGTCAATATTTTACTCCATAAATTTGCTTGCTCTGGTAACAGAATTGAAGGCTTTAACACTGATAGTGATAAAATTTGTTAATAAATACTAGGTATGCCGGCAAAAGTGATAGTCTTTAATCATAACAATGGGAGCATTTATGGTCAGTATTTAGTAGTTAGTAGTCGTATATTAATTTACAACAGCCTTACCTTTAATGATTATATTCACTTTTCTAAGTGACAAAGTAAATAGTAATAGTCAACAGTGAGCATATTATACTACTTGAAAGACTTTGTAGTATACAGATCCATCATCCCCAAAAACACATTACCCTCTCTTATTCATTCGGGATTATAGCTGAACGAGTAAAATATGGATCATATGAAACTCCCAAAGTGATTCTTGAGAAAAGGTGTATAGAGAAGTACAATGCCTAAACTTTAAGTAATGCACTTTCATGAAACAAAAATTAATCGTTTTACCCCCACTCTCCTGGAACTGATACTGCAGTGTGATCCTTTTATGAAAGGCAAGTTCTCAATTCTTATGTGGAGAGATTCTGAAGGTAGTACCCGCGGGATAGTGGCTGCAAATAAAACCCGTGCACCAAGTCACCCTCCGGGCTAAAAAGTCCAATGTATACCACAATCTGATTGACACAAAGATGAGATTTAAAGACCTATTAAGTAACCTGTCTACACTCCAGGTTATTTTGAACCGCTTTTGGAGAATTTTCAAACTGTATTTTATGCAGTACTGGTTAGATTAAAACTTATTCCTCAAATACCCAATACATTAAAGCTTTATCTCGGAGTTTTTCAAATATTAACTGTAATATACCAAATTTTTTTACAGGAAAGTACTTTTTAAAAATTGGTACATCTCCAAATTTCTGAAAATGTGTAATTAAATTGTTAGGTTGGTGGCTAACAATTCTTTAGCTAAAAAAATCTCAATCATGTTTGTGGTTATTTTGCACCCGTTCAAAGCGCGGCGGCGTGAATTTGCACTTGCGGCAAACCAATTCTCACCACTCCAACTACCACGCCCAAGCCAAACTTGAAAGTTAGTGACCAGAGCATAATCCAGAAAAGTCTTTACTGTGTACAAGCATTCATTTACTTGATCTGGGAATATTCTCATTGTTTCATCGGGCCTTTGGTCTCTTCCCTTTACTGTATTTGTTGAAAGTGCCTTGCACAGTACCATTGACTAAATTCTTTGGCATTGGATACCTCTAGTGCTAACATCTTTCTACAGCTCTTTGCTCTTCACTCTGTGAACTGATTGGGTCTCTGTCGGTTTTATTGAGTACTCTATTGTGTTGAATTCTATTGTGTTGAGCTCTCTACGTTGAGGTCTGTGACATTGTCTCTACAGTATACGGCTCTGGATAGCTCTGGGTACTCCCTGGTGTTTGTGCTTGAGATTTTTCTTTAAAAGATTCAGTTGGAGAAGGTCCTAAGAATATGCTGGAGGTGGGTCGCTCGGAAGAGCATTTTCATGGGGTGCGAAAGTACTTTACGAGTTTTTTCGAACCGAATAACTCAAGGGTTTTTCAGTCAGAAGTCGCTTCTAGAACCCCTATTCAGCAGAAAGCGCCAGTTTTTATCTCTGAGAAGAAAAAATCAAAGAGGGAAAAGTACTTTAGTTTGGGCTGGAACTTTAGGACTTACATTGAGAAGCCACCAAATTCTCCCCACAATTCCCCACCGCATAATAATCGTCACTCTCTTCGGCAAAGATTTTCCAGAAGAGCCAGTTTCTTTGGTACCCTTACTTTCAGAAGCCAAGCAAAACCCTGGTTGGAGTATCCTGCACTTAGCAGTGAGCCTGAACTTCACCACAACCAGACAAATGTTCAAGATGGTTCTCAGACCCATAGAGCTTCCAGAGTATTTTCCAGATACACCATTGGGGACTTGGCCAGAAAATTCTTTTTGAAAAAGGTAAATGTATTGCACGCAGACATGGAAGAAAACCTCCTTAGCGACACATCCGTACCCCTGACTACTTCATACTACCCCGGAAGTGTCAGCGATCATGTTGACTACTTGAATTATCCAAACATCCAAAATAATACCGTGCAGCCAAACCCTGCTGTCCCAGAAATTTCAGCTCCAGAACTATATGCAAACTTTTTGGCCGAGGTTCGAAATCCGCCAAACGATTCATTTGAGAACATGAAGGCATGCTCTCCGGAAGAGGATTTGGAGGTGAAAGATGGAAATATTAGTATGAAATCCGTTCCCATTGCCCCTGAGGCACTTGCAGAGCAACATTTTAGCAAGCCATGGACCATGCTGGGGTCACATACTGATCAGAAATCTTTACAGGACGTGGTCTCTGGAGATGAGAATCAGAAAGAGAAAAAGGAGAGTGAAGGAGAGAACGGGAAGGAAAAGGATAAAGAAAAAGAGGAGGAAGAGGAAAAAGCAAAAGAGGAGAGAGAGAAAAAGGAGAGAGAGAAAAAGGAGAGAGAGAAAAAGGAAAGAGAGAAAGAAGCAAACGAGAGAGGAGTAGGAGAGAGAACCACGGGGAATGTCAATGGAATTCTTTCAAGACAGGAAAGGAGAAAACTAAGACAGCAAAGAAAAAAGATAAGACAGGAAGCCGAAAAAGCCAGAAGGGAAGAAAAAAATTCCAAATTGAAGAGAAAAGAAATGTGCTCTTCTCCCAAATCCTATTCCGCCTTGTCTACTTCAGATAGTGGAAATGATTCCGTGAATTTCATTACCAAAAGCTTTCCCGATGGAACCAATCTGAATCTCGATACCTACTTGCGTAACTGGAAACCAAAAGTACCGGAAAAACCTCCCATTGGCTCTTTGTATGACGGTCTGCTTTTGAGCGTACGATCGGGTGCAAAATGCCATACAAAAGATCCAGTATTAACAAACAACACTGAGAATTTCCTAGAAGAGAAGAACGAAAAGGTTAATGCGCAAGTGGAGTCTTTGGTGCCTAAAAAACCTAGCTCTTTTCCCAAGCCTCTGGACCCCAACATTGACTCTTTGCACCATACAACCTCCAAAAAAGGCTATGAGATATTCTCTCCAAGAAAAAATGCACATTTTGGTGGCTTTTCTACAACTACAGAAAATTGTGGTCTTCAGTGCGAAGAGAATGTGGACCCAGTTTTGCTTTCAGAAGCAAGCCCTGAAAAAATTCTGTTGCAGAGCCCAAGTAGGAAAACCAGTGGAAAATTGGTTGGAATGAATGCGCAGAGACGCAAAAGATTGGATTCTCCAGGAAAAAGAGAGCGCAAAAGAGTCTTGCATGGAGGAAACAAGTTTCGAACTGAATCCGACTTGAAGCCATGGAAATTTTCTACAAAAGAGGGATCTGAAGTAGTGGGTTTTAGGAAAGTGAGTTCTGAAGGAAAAGAGGTAAGTGAATATGGAGGAGATTTTGCAGCTCAGTGTGGATTTCAAATCGATTATGGCCAAAGAAGCTTTGAAGATGAACTTGTGCTGATGCAGGAAAGGACTCAAAAAAAAACTTTGCTTTTGAGTCATTCATGCACAAACCAAGACAAAAGCAAAACTGGCCTCGAGAGTCCTATCTCTCCAAAACATTCTTCTAAGAATGTAGGTTCAGTTTTGGCAACTCCCAAAGAGTGTCACATTACGAATGAACCTTCAAATGATATCATCCTTGCCGAGTCCACACCCCAAAATTCACTTCTTGGCTATGAAATGCAGGATCAGTCCAGCGAATATGAGCCTAGCTGCAGTCCCAAGTCCGAGTTTAGGGCTGGGCAAGTTCTGGACTATTTTCCGGTCGTATCTATGGCAAAGAATTCCCTTGACTCGATTGAAATGAACGAGATATCAGATGGCTTAGAGGAGGAGTTTCTAGCGGCTTCAAGCTTTTTGGCGACTGGTGAACGGGACTTATTGGAGGAAGAGCTACAAAAATGTGCTGATCCATTTTACCGACCATGTGCAAGTGTATCTCCGAAAAATCTTTTTTACGATTACGAACTCGACTCCAAGTCCCTTTCTAAAGACAGTGGATTTCACGATAGTGTTGATATTGCGGAGCTTGATGGTTTTCGGAGCTTCAGCCATGCCGAGATTTATGAAATAAGCATGCCCTGAACTATTCTAATTTGAAACTACTTCCAGATTGTTGCTTTGAAGTGAGACTACTCTGCTAAATATATTACTCGAAAGCAAATAAGTAAAGTAGTAAATCAGTCACTGGTTTGAGTGTAAGTATGAATGAAGTCATCTCATTTAGAATTCAAGGTTTTTTTTCAACTTGAACACAGGAGATTTTTTTTTTTTTTTTGACTGCTGAATATTTATAATCTGCTGTCCATTTATGTGAAGGTAGAATCTCATTTTGTGCAGAATTGAGTATGTTAGAGTAGTATAAATGAGAGGTGTCACAAAGTAAAAGTGAGTGTACTAGTTCTTTAATGAATCAGCTCTTTCATACTAATGAATAAAATGAATCTAGTAAATGTGAAGGTACTCTAACACACTCCACTTCTTTATAAAAGAGAATTTTAAACTACTACTTGATCAGCAGTTAGAAGAAATCATATATATGAAGACTTCTTATGCATTCGTACTCTTTTTTTATTTATTTTTTCTTCAAGCTTCTTTACTTTCTTCATGATATATTTTTTAAAAATGCTACAGATACAAACTCTATATGCAAGATATCATTCGTGAAATAATAAGTATATCCTCAATTAAATATAACTCTCTTTTCTCGCCTGCATATATAAAATACTGTATATAGGACTATTGTATATAAGACCTTCCGTGGTTATGGCCACCAAAAGTCTTCTCTCGGTGACCCCATTAATCAAACTTAATACACATATTTTCCTGTATATCGTGTGTGGTAAAAGAATTCTTTTATTTTCATCTAGTAAAAACCTTTTCAATGAAACATGTTATGATCGCAATGTCCTATTAATAAGCCGCCGCGTGTATTTAAAGACCCCTAGGGAAGTGGCACCCACAGTCCTTGAGTAACGGGTTTGATAGAACTTGAGTCTCTATTCCAGATCCAAATTTCTCGAAACTTTAATAAATAAAAAGGCTACCGTGTTTGAATCTTTTGATCTTTTCGGGAACCACCATTGAAGAAAGCTATAATGCGTACTGCATATAAAATTAACACATTCCAGTAAAGCCTACAACATATTTTCATTCACGTGACCACCATAATTATTACCCTTTAATATAATTAGCTCGCTGATTCTAAAAAAAAAAAGAAAGAAAAAATCATCCTCTCCATTAAAACATTCTAGGCTTTTGCAAAAGATTATGGAACGATTGTTGAACTAGCTGGTGATGATGTATATTAGATACCTGTATATAACCCGCATATAACATATATTTTTTTTTTGCACCCACAGCAAGAATTTATGAACCACATCCATTAAACAAAACTTTTCTTCTGTATGATCTTTTGTACACCTATTACAAAATATTTTGTTTCTTGGACTAAACTCAGCTTGACATGCGTATACTATCAGTAGTGTAAAAGGTTTGAGTCTCGGGAAGATTCTCGCCTTACAACTTAGCCTCTTATACATGTAGGAGCTGTGTGCCTGTATATAACTCACCACGAGACTTCCCGATCCTGTTTTACCCACTGAAGCGGGCGCATTAATTATAGCCGGGTGGGGGCACGGAATGGGATTCTTATTCCTTCGTGCTGCGTCTACATACGGGTATACCTTTAAAGCCATATATTGGATTATAACATAAATTACTAAACGTTGAGTATAACAAGGCATTATCAAGAATTTGTTTCACCTTTCTCGTTCTCGTTCTAGTTCTCGATCCCGATGTGCACTGCCACGTCAAGACATGCAGCAAACATAAGAGCATAGCCCAATTGAACTAACATTTCTAAATTTTCAATCCGAGACTAGCAACTGTAGACTAAGTAATTTGCCACCGAAGCTAGACAATTTGAAACTAGACAATGGACCTCCTCACAATAGGGTCTAAGTTCAGACAATGTAACCTCGAAACTAACACCACTCCGAAAAGTGTTCGCCATTTTACAACACTTTAAAGTGAACAACACTTAAAAGAAATAAATCACACTTCAAAATGGACAACACTCTGAAACTGCACTCTCCCAAACTGGGCTCTCTCCCAAACTGGGCTCTCTGAAACCTAACACTCTCCAACTTAACAACTACCACTGAAACAAAACCAAAAAGAAAGAGACACCAGGCCAGTGGTCCTCGAATAATCCTTAATCAAGACATTGGCTACTCAAGAAAGGCACTCTCATCATGCATCAACGTAAGGATAGATAGCTTGATGCAGCCTCATAGTTTATGTCCTTGGGAGACACAGTACCACTCTCTTTTTTGGCTGGAAGCTCTGGACTTCTCTTCTTGTCTGCGTACAGTTCTGAATCAGAACTTTTCTTCCTGAAGATGCTTTTGGGTATGGACATTATTTTGGATACTCTAGACGTGTCACTCTCGACCGTAGCGGCCACCGAGTTTGTTTCGGTGTGAAGAGATTCAAAGGACTTTTTGCTGGAAGTCATTGTGATAATTGATTGATGGAATTGATGGAATTAATAACCAAATTAATAGAGAATTGCTGGCTTTATATATCTTCGGACGCTTACTCAGCACTATGACTCGTTATTGCGCACACTAGACGTGGTAATGATAGAGTCATATCTACGGCCCTATACACTGCTCGTAAATTGCAGCTGTGGGTGGACGCGGGAGTGCATATAGGTAGGGTATGTGGAAATGCACACACACTTCATGCGTGTACTGCAAGTAGACCCAGTTTACACTGCCGATGACTCAGCATCCCCTACCACCAAGTGAAGGTGACTATCCAAGACAATGTAGGTTCTCCTGGACATTCAATAGTGTCTAATAAATACTATTAGAAAAAGGACAGTCAAAAATTAAGGAAAAAAAAAAAAAAAAGGAAAAAAGAAAGGGGCATACTGGGAATTGAACCCAGGGCCTCTCGCAAGCTTGCAGAACAACCCAAAGCGAGAATCATACCACTAGACCACACGCCCTTCTTGAAGAATTTCGTTTAATGCAGACTTCTGAGTCTGCTAAATCAAAAGCTAGGTAAATGCAAACTTTTAAATAAAGTTTCTTCAAATTTATGAGGTTTAGTGCTACTAATGCTACTCGGGTTGAAGAGATTACCTTGTTCTATGGTTGTGGAACCATCCCGGGTCACTACATTCGGAAAGAATAAACAATTAGTTATCTTAAAAAGAAATATTCTCAATTTTGTATTGGATATACCACCAAAATTTCATGCAAATTATGCTCTTCAACCAATGCTCCGAACGCTTCTCAACCTATCTTTGACCTCTAAAACCACCTCCTCAAGCGCCCTTTTCTCAGATCTTACCCCCAAAAAGCAGATCATTCCATTCACCACTCCCGTGACTGCAATGAGAACACTCGCCACCGACAAAATCACCGATATCCAAGGCTGTGCGATAGATGCAAAGACGATTCCGATTTGAATGGCCACAACCGCAACGATTGAAGCATAAAAATGCCATTTTCTCCAATTGGCCTGGTAAGGAATAGTCTTGTTGATGTACTCCTGTACCTCGTCGATGGTCTCAGTGTAGAGAAGAGCCAAGTCCTCCCGAGAAGGTTTCTCTATAGTTGATGAGTCCTTGATCTGTAAAGTCACTGCGTACGCAAAATGGTCGGAGTAAGAACACGATAAGGGCGCCGGCAAAAGACCGGTAAACTCAACGCTGGCCAGAACAGGCCATAGCGTCTTGGTGTCGATCAAAGCGTAATCAAGCCGACATGCCTCCCACGGCTCCCGGTTAGCCCGCCACGTATTCAAGCGAGAGTTGCACGTGACACCGCCCTTTATTATCTGGTCCTTGGCCTCCATGAGGGCCAAGTCATCCTTCAGCACCAAAGCATCACCTTTGAGAACCTCCCATGAGTCACGGATTCCACCCTCAATGGTGAAAAGCTTGTGTGGTAATGATCCTGGTTTCGAGTTCAAGTCACCCACTTGAACCACAGCATACCCGGCGCGGCACAACGTCTTGACAAGCTGTGCTAAATCCCATGCCTGGCACGCCCTATGGGTGGAATATGCAGCATCACCATTTGCTGCATAGGGAGCATGCATATGGCTGTTTAATAATGCCAAATCCCTGGAACCCGTCTCGATTATAGTAACGGCTATGGACTTTCCAACGAGCCAGTCGCCACGGAAAAAGGCGCTGGGGCGTCCATTGATGGGGAACCGATACAAAAAGGTATTTTTGATGGAAAGTTTCAGAAGCACCGCCAAACCGGGGCCTGTGATAATTCCAGCCCTAAAAAATCGGCTGTAGGGATACTTTTCCTGGCACATGTGCTGGATATATTCCCAGTCCAGCTCCACCCACACCTCCTGGAGGGCTATGACATCGTGATCAGCCTGCGCAAGCTCGTGAGCTATAGCCTGAAGCCGCTGTTGACGTACCTTAGATACAAACTTGAGGCCCCAGCAATTGAAAGTGAGTAACGAGATTGTTTGCAGCATATGATGTATACACTTTGTTAGACAGCGCACTGACGTGGAGCTGATGTCTGGTCACGTGATCTTAGTTTAAAGCTTTTGCCAGTGTTTACTTTCTTCTTTTTTTTTTTCTGAAAATTACTAATGACTAGAGCCTGAAGTGGAAAAAGAAAAATGGTAATCTTTTACTAGAGGAAATTACTTGGAAAAAAAAGTCCAAGCCGACTAAAGGTATAATACTTTGTAAGTCACATTACTGTGGGGTTCCCTTAAAAATCAGAGTTCAAATAGACTTCCGTAGCCCTTCTTAAGTGGCTTTCTTCTTATCAGAGTGGCTGATTAGATTTGAGCACATGTTAAAAAAATCACGCGTATTAATTGAGTTCAATTCCGCCGGAGAGAAGACTCGAATTGTTCCTATGGGGACTATGCCTTCCCGCGACGGTCCATCAACCACTATATTACTTACTTTTTTTTTTCCATCACTATCTTTGGTCTCTGGTGAATACTAATTTTAATTAGCATCAACTTCGATAATCTTTTCAAGTAGTTCCAATTCAATATTCGGGAAATCCTAACACATCTTAATATGCCGGGAGTAATGTATGCAGGATATTTTGTGAAAACGGCATAAGAAAACATAAGGGCCCATCTCTTATTAGACAGAGAAAATCTTAATTACAGATAACATCATGTGTAATTATTTTTTTTTTTTGGTCAAGAAATAATTGAGTTCCGCCCTTCAAATACAATGTCCGACATGGCCACTAGTGACCCCGTTGTTCGAGGGTCCTGGCTCTAAACGAGGTCGGGGTTTTAAGCCCTAACAAATAGCGTGTAACAAAAAAAAAAACTCAACAACCGCAATTAAGTTAATTAAACCCAATAAAATGACTACCATTTATCATTAGCATACAACTCTGTGGCTAGTATTGGGGTCGATGTGGGTAGGTCATGTGACTTTACGCGTGATTCGCACGTGATTCAATGCGTATCAAAACAAACCTCTACTCTACACCTTCTCTCCACAATGATGAAACCCCCCCTTGAAGAGTTTGAAAATGTCCGCAAAGAGATGGAGGAGTTCTCCGTCAGATTCTACGGGATAATTCTTGAGAGAAAAAGCTCCATGCAAGCCAAAAAGCAGCAACACGTGAGCCAGATCAAGGCCCTAGAAACAAAACGTCTCAAGCTCCAGGAAGAAATCGAAAGCATCCAGATCCAAAAAGGAAAAACATCTGCGATCATTAACGAGAGTCTTGAAGATCTCCGCAATAAGCAAAACAAAGTTGAGGCTTTATCACAGCAACTCAAAGTCTTAAACCAAGATAAACTCTTACTTCGACAAGAAAACGATGCTTTGAAGGAACACGTTCAAGGGCTCCAAACGTCTTTAACTCACACGCAGAACGATTTGGAGGCCCAGCTGCGCAGAGATGAGGAAGAGTTAACCAAATTTGAGGCTTATTTGGGCTTAAAGATTGAGGCCATGGAGGAGAATGTGTTGAAATTCCGTTTTTTTAACGTGGACCCCAATAACATCGATGCCGAGGTGGCTTGTGAATTAAATGTGGGTGGAGACAATTTCGTATTAGGACCCACCTCTCCGAAATTACGTCCTGACATTGTGGCTACGTTGGCCGGAGACCTCAATGCCCATGGCGAGATTGTGGTTTTCCTAAGGCAAATCCGAAAGGCATTGAGAGACGCCCTTTGAGCTGAAGATTTTCTCTAACCTTTTATTGCATGTATGCGATTCTCCACTGGATGGGGAAATACCACGCGCAAAGGTCAAGGCAGCGCAATACTGATATCAGTATCAATCATCAATATAATCATAGATGCAATCATCGATATAATAGGTAAGGGATGCATCAACATGCTCTACAGTAATTTGGAGGTATCATGATATCAATCATCAATTATCAATATCAATATCAATATCAATATCAAGCGGTGGCGTATCATTTTTGATGGAATTATGTTCTCGAGAATTGTTGGTCTCTCAAGGTATCAAATTCTACTATTGGAAACCATTTTCAAGAATTAGCCGTTGGTGATATATAGTTCTCCCTGATTGGTTGAGTTTGACCATTAAAAGCTAAACTATTCCAGTATGTCAAGCGCTGCGCATACCACATTGCAGTGAGCATAGCAAAGACATGTATCAAAAAGAAAAAAAGTCAAGAGCGTGGATTCTTGTTCTTTCTCCTTTCGTTATTCCAACATTCTTCTACTTTCCCAAATGAACCTCTTCAGCTTCAACATTATACTAGTGGCCATCTTTGTATGTGCCTCCCAAGCACTTGATGCTATCGATACAGGTACGATATACCCCAACTTACAGAAGTTCGAAAGCAGGAAAATGCTTACACATTCGTTCTTCTGGGCCCGGTTGATTCTGGATATAACCAAATCTCCCTCCGATAAGAATGTCATCTTTCTTCAGGACACTCACACCATCTTGGTGGTCAACGACAAGAACATAAACAGAGAGTCCCGGTTTTCGTTTTTCAAAAAGCCCACCCACGAAATCTCGTTCTTGGAGATTGACTTGGGACGCGAGATTCGATCATTGGGTTCCAAGTTCTTTCCTTTGGCCACAGCCTCGGCCGAGTACTCGTCTAGCAGCGTGATTATTGAGCGCGAGGTATCTCATGCGCGAGGTATCAACTTCAGCCCAACGATTCTGCTGGGGCTTTCATTAGCCAAGACCGGCTTTGGGCTTGTGCTCGGCCTTGGAGAAAACTTTGCCATGTTTAACAAGGAGACCATCACGTGCACAGCCAACCCCGGTGGCCGGGTGCAGTTGCAGGTGACCAACACCATGATTCATTTCCCTAAAGCGCGGACCCGCGTCGTCAAGTATAAGCGCAAAAAGCGTCATTGGACCGAGGAGCCTTGGACCACGGTCGAGTCACATTTGTCGGATGAAAAGCACATAGGGGCATTGTTTTATGAAAACTTTAGGTTGGGACGCCATCGCTGTGTGACCAATGTGACGCATTTTGAAGACTCAAGCCGAAGAAAATGGATTGAGTGGAGCTTGCCATGGTCTCTCTGAGCCAAGGTCCATATTAGCTTGGAGATAGGAATTTTGTATTTGAATAAGCAAAAGAAGCCACAAAATACGTTTATTGAAGCCTTTATCCTAAATGTAGACTTTCTTCCTAATAGCACACACTGACTGAAGTCGATAATGTATAGGTGTATTGTATAATTTATAGTGAATAACGCATGAAAAACTATCATGTAATACCCCTGATGTAGGAAGAAGGTCCAAGCTTATCCGACTACTTATATATCCAATACTGGTTGTTAAACTGCTGTGCAGTAATGGGAACTAACTAATGGTACTGTAGCCCTTTTCTGGAACTTGATGAGATCAGGGAGCTTTTATCAAGTGATCCCTGAATACACAGTTTCAAACCACTAACCACTACATGTATTAAGCCTTTGTACCATGAGGTTCAATTTCATTTACAGTCATAATCTCAGTAGGTTGGATTTTGGGATCAACACATTAGTTTAGGTTTACAAAATTTCAATCCACAATTTATTTTTTATTATTAGAGTGGCCACCGGAAGCTTAGTTCATAAAACCTCATGTTTACTCACTATTATTGCGAAAGCGATAAAGGTAGATAAACATTGGCACCTTAAAAATCGAAATTTGGACTTTTTTTTTTGAAAAAACCACCATCGCATAAAAAAACTTAGAATCTATTATTGATTAAACTTTCAAGCTCAAAATCCCATTAGCCAGCTCTCGACATGATTATCTCTTCATATACTATTGGTGCGCACATAACGCTGAAGAACACTTGAAATTAGTGGAGTGATTTGTTTCAATTTTTTCTAATTTTTTCTCCTTTTTTTTCTCTGCTTTTCTACTTTACTCTTTTGAAATAAATCCGGACGAAAGGATTGATCACAAAGTGAATAGTTGAAACATAATCAAAAAGCTTTCAAAAAGTTTCCTTTTTCGTCGCTCGTTGGTTCTTGGTTCTTACGGTGGCGCACATAAATGGTCCCGCACATGGAAAAATGGTCCCAGATTTCGCACGCTCGGTCCCCAGATTTCGTACCCTGGCTACTAAGCATGCTCACCATACCGAGATCGCACCGACTCTACTACCCAACAAGTACCTAAGATGGACAAACAAAGAATTATCGCCCACATGAACAAAGACCACCAATTGGCTCTCGTAGACTACACTGTAGTCTATGGCCATGAAAAATTAACCAACTTTGACCCCGATACTGTTCAAATCATCGACATTGATGAAGATAGCCTCACCTTGACATACAAGGCCAATAGCGGCGCCACAAAAAATCTCGTGATTATTTGGAATGATGCTGAGGATGATCAAGGATTGAAGGTTAAGGAAATGCTGGATTTCAGACCAAAATTAATTGCCATGGCTAAGTATGCCGCCTCAAAACAGGGCTATTCCTATAAGCGCATTACCTCAGTGGTAGGACCCAACAACGCCATCAGTTATTCCATGTACGCGCTTGCCGCATTGTTCTTCACGCTTTCGGCAAGAAAGTCTCTTATTAGCGTTTTATTTGGGCTGTACTTTTCCGCAAGTACCATAGCGCTGGCAGAGAAGTATGTGGTGCCATTCACGGTGGCGGTCTACGGAATTCACATGGCAGAAATGCTTTTCGTGGTGTGGCCTATGACAATCAAATACAGGATGCCTCTTAAGACACAGCTTGCATGGTTGGCAATGAACTTTTTTGAGGGATTTTTGGCTCCCTTGAGATTGAAAAAGCTCGGCGAGTGAAGGAACAATGCACATATATTCTGACTGGGCATTGAGTAATCTTAATGTCACCGTGAGTATACAGATACTTGAATGTAATTTGAATTTTTTTGTGACCTTAAGTGAGACTTGTTTATACTCCTATGTCTATGTTATGAATAAAAAAAAAATGAGATCACCCCAAGTATTCCCGGCCAACTGATGAGTAAAAACAGGTATCGACATCCTAGAGCGAGAACCATAGGAGCAGTGTACCACTCTGATAAGTTTTTTGTGTAGGCCAGACTATACAAATTACAAATATCTTGTCTCAAGTCTGTCTGATTGGTAATGAGCCAGTATCGCGTGCATGCACATGTATAAGGAGATACATCACGATCATAGCCTGACGAAAATTTGTCAAATATTGTTTCAAAGAGAAAATGACATGACATGATATAAAACATTATCAAGGGTAATTTTTTTTTGAGTGTTGGATTGTATGTCTTCATCGGCCGTGCCTTTGTGTTACATCTGGTTATTTGTAAAGTTAAACAGGTTTAAAGAAAATGAAAAAGCCACCCTTTTGTCCTCAAAAATTTAGCTCAAATGACTTAAAAAGTTAGGGTATCACCGGCTCATAAATCCTTAGGATAGATTTGGGTTGGTTTTCTACAGGTGTAATCACATTTAGCTAACTCACTATTTCCGCTGCGAGAAGTCCCTCACATGTCAAAAGAATCAAAATTTTGATGCCCTAGCAATCAGAACGGCCGGCCATAGCTTACTTACTGTCTTCTCCTTTACAGGTATGCTATATTTTCTTCTTAAACCCTCAAAGTCTTATAATTAAGATATCTCGTTCTCGCCTGGCTCTCAATACCTTAGCTACCCAGTTCATTTCATGCAGTTTTCATCAATCATTTTTGTAAATTTCTATCTTGATTTTTTGTTAACCGAATAAATTTTTAACTCTAAGTGTACTTACGACCCCAATTGATGTGACTACGGCAAAAAAACCAAGCTCATGATTTTAGGTAATATAGTATTTCTTGATATTTTAAACTTCGTAAAAAGGCAACTTGTCCGAGCGGTTAAGGAAGGGTTAACAGCTCGGATGGGTTTTTATGTGCAGGAGGTTCGCGAAAGTTCGAGTAGTCCC
>NKZH01002296.1:0-19418 GCA_002370695.1 Metschnikowia matae var. maris
AAAAAAAAAAAAAAAAAAAAAAAAAAAAAAAAAAAAAAATAAAAAATAAATTAAGAATGAATTGATTATTGGTTTATTATTGATGATTGATTGATTTACAGATTTTATATTTTATGATGTGGTGTGGTGTATTTAAGGTGGTGTATTTAATGTGGTGTATTTAAGGTGGTGTATTTAGTGTGGTGTATTTAATGTTGGGTATTTAATGTTGGGTATTTAATGTTGGGTATTTAAGGTGGTGTATTTAATGTGGTGTATTTAAGGTGGTGTATTTAAGGTGGTGTATTTAGTGTGGTGTATTTGAGGGTGTACAGTGTTATTCGAAACAATTCAGACCACAGTGCGATAAAACGATTCAGACCTACGCAACAGAATGATTCGGACCAAGAAGACAGAATGATTCGGACCACACTAACAAAATTAAATAAACCCCTAATTCACTAATTACATAGCCCCTCCCAAGTTACTGTATACAGTATAATCATAAAATCAGTTCAGTTTCGTACTTCAACACTCCCAAATGCAGTACATATATTAGGCAATCCTCCAGAGATTTAAGATTTCAGAATATTGGAATTTTAATGAAAGTTAGTGTAGTTGGTGTGAAGCATTACGCTATTTGGTTTGAAAGGATGTGCTAAGGGGTACGAACCTTTGTGAATTATTGGTTTGTTTAATTTTGCTAGTGTGGTCCGAATCATTTTGTTTTCTTGGTCTGAATCATTTTATCGCGCTNGGTCCGAATCATTTTGTTTTCTTGGTCTGAATCATTTTATCGCGCTGGTCTGAATCGTTTCGAATAACACTGTATTTGAGGGTGTATTTGAGGGTGTATTTGAGAGTGTATTTGAGGGTGTATTTAAGGGTGTATTTGAGGGTGTATTTGAGGGTGTATTTGAGGTGGTGTGGTGCGGATTATAAAGGTATGAATTGGTGGGTATTTTTTGGTGAATGTAAGGTGAGGGTACTTGGTGTGTGGAAGAATGAGCGTTGGAGTGTGTGAAAGAGGGTGTGGTTGAGTGAGTGTTGGAGTGAGTGTTGGAGTGAGTGGAAGAGTGAGTGAAGGAGTGTGAAGGATGTGGTTGAGCAAGTGGTTGAGCAAGTGGAAGAGCAAGTGGAAGAGCAAGTGGTGCTACTTTGAATGGTGAGGATAACTTACGGTGGGGTGATGCCTATGGTGACTGGTTGTGAATACTTGCCTCGATTGTGCCTTTTTGCCTTTTTGATGGTACCTCTGGTGATCCATTTAATAACCAGAAGCACACTTCACTACAGAACACTTCACTACAGAACACTTCACTACAGAACACTTCACTACAGAACACGATATACATTGCCCAACAACTATGGGATACGGTGTTGAAATACTGATACAGTATTTTTCAATAAATGATGGTTGGTCATGATGGTTGGACATGATGAAGGGTACACGTATAGCTTATATATACTATAAGAATAGAAGCATCTGCATGGTGGCTTTAGTTATTTGCAGATTGCCTAATTAATTTACCGGGTGAATGTTTTCTACAAGTCACCGCCAATACTCTAGAGACTATACCAAGTACTTGGAATATGATAGATTCTCCTGTAACACATTATCATATCACGTTATACCATTGGAGTAGACTATCTATCAGTTTCTTATCCCATTGGAGTAAACCGTCAACCATGTTCTCATACCATTGGAGTAGACCATCAACAATGTTCTCATACCATTGAAATAGACCGTCAACCACAGTAAATCTGTCCACTAATGAACTTCACATTCTTTTCGTTGATGTGATTGTCCATTGATTCTCATTGACTCTCATTGATTCTCATTGATTCTCTGCCATTGCTTTGCTTCAGGTACTTACTGAATCACTCTGGACCAGCCACGGAACTCCTGCTCTCCGTATTGAATAGCTTTGATCCATTGCGCAATTTGTGAAGTCAACTCACCGGCAGATCCCTTGGCCAAAGGTACAGAAATGTCCTTGCCTCTCCAGCCAATGGTCTGGATTGGTGCCACCAAAGCGGCGGTGCCTGCACCAAAAGCCTCCACCAACTCACCCTTCTCGGCTCTCTCCTTAACCTCGCCAATGGTGAACTTTCTCTCATTGACTTCCCATTCCGAAGAGTCCAACCGGTCTCTGCAGATCTCCAAGATCGAGTCTCTGGTGACTCCTTCCAAAATGGTTCCATCCAATGGAGCAGTCACCAACTCCTTCTTTCCGGAAGCTTGCTGGAACACGAAAAACACATTCATGGTGCCCACTTCCGTGATATAACCTTCTTCACCGAAAAGCCAAAGGTTTTGCTGATATCCTCTACCAGCAGCCTCCAATTGCGGCTTGATGCAAGGAGCATAGTTGGCTCCCAACTTCTTGTCTCCCACACCTCCAGGCCATGCTCTGACGGCATAGTCTGTAGCCTCCAAAGCCACGGGCTTGAAGCCAGTGGAGTAGTAAGGTCCCACGGGAGAAGCAATCAAGTACAAAAGTGCACGGTCTGGAACAGACACTCCCAAAGAAGCACTGGTTCCAATGATCGTGGGTCTCAAGTACAACGAGTAACCTTCACCAGTAGGCACAAAGTCCTGCTCCAACTCCACAAACTTGGCAATCAACTTGATGAACTCCTCAGAGTCGAAAGTGGGCAATACGATTCTAGCGGCCGACTTGTTCATTCTCTCCATGTTCTTGTCGGGTCTAAAGATCCGGATCTTATTCTGGGGGTCCCGGTATGCCTTCATACCCTCAAAGGCCTCAAAACCATAGTGGAGCACCACAGTGGATGGGTCAAGGCTGAGGTTATGGTAAGGAGTGATTGCAGGAACACCCCAGCCGTTTTCTGCAGTCCATTCAATCTCCAACATGTGATCAGTGAAGGTTTTTCCGAAAACCAACTGTTCCTTTGGAAGCTTCTCCTTGGGAGAAGTAGTCTTCTGGATCGTCAATTTGGATGCGTCCAATTTGTTCTGGCTCATGGTAGCAAACTGTCTGTTAGTATAAGCCGAAACCAACGACCAACGAGAAGCCACTGGGGTCAATGAAGTCAATGTCCTGCATTTGGGTGCAGAAAACACAACAAAGGTCCGTTTAGAGCCCATAGCAGGGCGTCTCCAAGTTGAACCCATGGCAGGGCGTCTCCAAGCTGAACCCATGGTAGGGCGTCTCCAAGCTGGAGCCAGAATGGGCAATCTCATTGGGCAGGAAAAGTGTGCACTGGAGCGTACGTACGTTTTCGATAGCGAAAAAATTCGGCCGCGACCTCGCCGGTGTTTTATACGGGGCAGGCCCGCATTCGGCGGCGGACAGTCATCTGCCGCGAATACCCGTGCGCTTGACCTCTGCACCCATCCCCTGCTTTGTTCTCGGATAATCTCCTCTTCCCCTCCCTCACTGCCCCACATTCCTAATGCTCACCACTTCTCCTCGTATCAGTAGACTCACCACTTCTCCTCGGTATCTCTAGACTCACCACTTCTCCTCAGTATCAGTAGACTCAACCTTCAGTATTCTGTTTTTTTCCTTTCATTCTTTTTCTTTTTCCTGTATCTTCAGTTCCAGTATTTTCAGTTCCAGTATTTTCAGACCCAGTATTTTCAGTCCAAGTATTTTCAGTCCAAGTATTTTCAGTCCCAGTATCTTCAGTCCAAGTATTTTCAGTTCCAGTATTTTTGGTCCCAGTATTTTCAGACCCAGTATTTTTGGTCCCAGTACTTTCAGTCCCAGTATTTTAGTCCCAGTACCATTAATCACCTTCTGGTTTCTTCATCCTTTCTAATGTTCCTCAGTATGAGTCACTATGATGACTGATTATGGTTCCATGGTAAATTTCACTGAGTCTTCTTTTCTATGAGCTTCGAAAACCAAGGTAAGCATGAAGTTGACTGCTGTTGCATTAACGTCCAGGAGTCACTTTCCTCTTTGGGCCTATTCCCCTTTTCTGTAGAGTGTGCATCATGGCCCAGTCCTTCTTCTAAAAATAGCTTCCATTCGAGATCATTCACGGCACTCATGTCATTCAGCAAGGTCACCCAGTAAATCTCAGTCCACGAAAACACGAAAACATCTTTTCACTCCTCAGTGAAACCCAATGTAAATGTGACACCCGAGAAATTCATTTCAAAGATTTTTTTTAGGGAAACTGTTGAATGACTCCCAGAATCCTTTTCTGCCGAAATCCTTTCTCGGTCCCTGTGATTCCAGAATCTCTTTCTTATCATTCCAGTGATCCTTGGCAAATATAATCAATCCATCACCCAAGCTCCTGTATTAACTCTCTTCTGGCTGAATCGCCATCTTCACCACATCATGTAGATCTGTCTTGAGATTTAGTAAGCTCTGAGATTATCATGTAGATCTGTCTTAAGATTTAGTAAGCTCTGAGATTGGCAACCATCTGATTGTTTAACAACACGCGACCATCATCTTTGGTACTAAAGACCCCGAGCTCATCCAAGAACTCCCGCTCTGCCCACACCCGTGCATTTCCGTTGATTTCTCGCCCATTGATCTCGTATAACCGGAGCACTTGGGTGCTCTGAAGGGTATCAGACCCACTGAGGTTTCGAAGGGTCTCATATGTGACCAATTGGCTATCCTGATCAATGGAATCGGCCACCAAATGCTCCACCTTTAACCTTCCACTGAGCTTCGGCATCACCGTGTCTCCCCGCTTGAATTCCATCTCCGATACATCTTCACGTACAATGTACGTCTTGTAGGCTTCAGGCCGCGATAAGGCACCGATAATGTATTCTGTGCGTTGGGTTGTGGAGTCCCTTGTGGAAACATAATCACTTCCAAGTCCATAAATCTCTGTGAAGGAAGGCGTCAACTCGATTGGCGTCACTTGTTCGAGATATTTGGGCCTCACAAGGGTAAAGTTAAAGTCTTTCTCCGGCAGAAATATTTGTCCCATTTTGTAGAAAGCCGATTGTAAGAGCGGTACACGGGTGTTTTTCCATTGAGCAGGCACAACTTCACACCACTCGTATTCTTCTGCAACGGGTCGCAATTGTGAATACTTTTCCACCAATTCACTCCCTTCTGGATCATCTCCAGGGCCTATAGCATTCACTTGGGTCTTGAATCCTCTCCACATTGACTTCTTGCGGTTCTTATTAGGACTTCCGTTGTCGGCCATGCAAAACGGCCTCAACTTGTGATGGAAGCCTTCTCTGCTGTTCCGACCATAACGCTCGTCATACCAAAGGGGATGCGCTTCAGTAGAAAAGATCCAGTTCTTAGTCTTCATTTTGGACGAATGAACATAACTTTCGTCGTTTTCGTCAAAAAGCAAGTATAAATACTTGAGCAGCTCTCCCAACACAAACGTCTCCATGCGGTCCTGCGACTCTCCATTTCGAACATCCTGATATCCACCAAAGCCGCAGGGCGCCTTGAACCTCAGCTCGAAAAGCTCCAAAATCCGGGCCCCGATCTGAAGATAAAGTGGGTCCCGTGTGGCCCGATATAAGTAGTATGTCGACTCGATAAACTCGGGTCGGAGCGGATACCACTCGAGGCTCACTGCAATTTGAACTCGTAGGTCGTAGAGTTCTTCTGGAGTCATATTGAGGTCAGACATAGAAACATGGTAGTTCCAACGTTCCGGCAAACCGTCGAAGACATTCCAGATCTTGAGAAAAACCAAATGACTTCTCACGGCTTCGCTTAATCGGCCGGCTAGAACCTGCACCCCGGACCAAAAAGCACTTAGCAGGTCTATCCAGTAGCTTGCTGCCATGCCGGTGAGCGTGTCAATATTTCCGAAATACATGTATCCGTCTTTAGCGGCCATTTTGGCCAGGTGTGAGAGCAACGCCAGGTATGAGCGCTGGAATACCGACATGAGCTTGTCATCGTTGAAAAGAATAGCTCCTTTAAGTGCGTACTCGTAGAAAGAGTCCACCAGCGCTCCTATGCCGGTCAATGAGTCCATCCATATATTCTTAACAGGATCAAACGTCATGGGAAGCAAACCAAGCGGCAGCCGAGCATCCCAAATCTTGTAGAATGTTTTCTTTGTAAGTTGTTCAAAGATTTTATCCCCTGTTAGCCGCAGCAAAAGCGTGAACTCGAGAAAAGGCGTTGTGGCACCAGCAGTGCAGCCATGAGGAGGGTCACCTTGGTTGACGCCTTTTAGACCGGTTGCAAGGTTGATTCGAGGTAATGGTAGGCTCGTTGATGTTTTGTAGACGGGAATAAGACGAAGACCCAAGTCGTACGCCATTTCAAGCAAGAACCCATCATATTTCAGCACTATCGCTAGGTAAGCAGGATGATCGTAGATTTGATTGGTTAATGCTAGATGTGCCGAAAGAAGACCACCAAGCCACCGGATAGATGCTTCAAATACCTGGATCAGGTGGTTTTGATTAAAGAAGCCCTCCTTATTGTCGCTTAAATAGGTTAGAGCAGTGTCTAGCTGGTCCCATTCCTGCATGATGAGAAGTGTATCCAAATTATCCAATAACGTCAGAGAAACATTGCCCAAAGCATCGAGATGGACATCATCCTTGGAGGTATATTGTGGTCCATATGGTTCACATGAGTAAGGCCTGACCTCATCCGCAGGAAAGCCTTGAGTCATGTAGGAGTCCCAACCATGACGAAATAGAGCTCTGGTGGCTGCTTTAAGTTGCCGTAAATGACCCGGGGTAAAGCTGGAGGTATTAGTTATATGGGCGGAAACACATAGAAAAATGGGACCAAAAAGCCATAGGATGAGTCTCATGACGTATATGAAACGGCCGATTATACGTTTTCGCAGTGTTCGCAGTCCTGCAGTATAATCACCAGAAATGTGGTCACTTTTATATGGTGGTAAACGGTGAGCGATCAAAAGTTGGCCAGGTGTTCAAAATTTGGCCAGGTGTTCAAAAGTCAACAAAACCACGAAACTTTAAAAATTCATGAATTATCACCTGATCACCTTATTTTTAAGTACATTTGTCCGAATTACTAATATTCAAATATATCATGGCCGTTTTGATGCTGTATGCTGTGATACGATTGGATTTGCTGTAGTTAATAAAAAAATGAGTGTGTAGAATTCAAGGGAGGAAGGGGGGGAGGGGGGGAGGAAGGTGCCCTTTATATACCCAGTCTCATGCACCACAATTTCATGGATGCATCAGTGTTATGTATTTAAGTTTCATATATGCATCTGGGTTATGCACCTGGGTTATGCACCTGGGTTTATATCTGTAACTGAGTTATGCATTGCACTGTTCAGTGTGCATTGGGCCATGTTTGCAGCCATGCATCTACGAGTTTGCCAATGCATAAAACAACTGTTTAGGGATACATGATGCAAACAGTTAGGCATTGCATATCACCATGTTTCAGAGTTGCATCTCGCCACCGTTTCAGATTTGCAACCTTGTACCCGTTGCCCTATAAATAAAGGCGTATCCCCACCCCAAGAATTTTAACAACACACACACACACACACAGATCAATGAATGTTAATCAACCACACACACACAGATTAATGAATCTTAGTCAACCAAACAAACACACATCAATAAATGTTAACCAAGCACCAAAAACCAAAATCTATTAACAGATCCCTTTATAGATGGCATCAGCTACTTTGAGTGTTTCATTCATTTCCCGGACATCATGGACTCTGACAATGTCAGCCCCTTGTTCCACACACGCAACAATAGATGAAGCTGTGGCCAAAACCCGATTCTTGGCTTCTTGTTCTCCCGTCAAAGTACCTAGAAATTTCTTTCTGCTGGGACCCATGAGCATCGTCATACCGTGAAAGCTGGTATAGAGACCAGACCCAAGGTCAAGTTGTGCATACTGCTTGAACCTGGATCCATGGCGCAAGATAGCCACATTCTGGGCAAGGTTCTTGGCAAAGCCGATTCCAGGGTCAACTATTATTTGCCACTTGCGGACACCTTGCTTGGAAGCAAGTTTGATTTGGCCGGTCAATTCACGGCTCACTCCATTAATGAGATCCTGCGTGAGATCATCCAAGGTGGGCAAGATTCCATTTTGGATATCAACATTATACTCCACAAGTCCATTTTCTGCAGGCCCATAAGTGGTGAGGTTGCTCATGGTGGCGGGCGTGCCTCGAGTGTGATTCATGACATAACCACACCCAAATTTGGCTACCACACCAAAGATTTTAGGGTCATACAAGCCCATGGATATATCGTTAATGATATCTGCACCTGCAGAAAGAACTGCCTCCGCCACGTTGGCACGATACGTGTCGACAGAGATAAGAAGATCATCCAATTCCTGACACTCTCTGATTGTTTGGACAACGGGTACGACCCTAGAGATTTCCTCATCTTCTGAAGGTTCCAGGCTGCCCGGGCGAGTAGAAACCCCGCCTATATCGATGATGGTGGCTCCCTGGGCCTTCATGCGGCATACCTCCTGCAAGATTTCCCCTTTGGACAAAGTGAAGTTTTTACCTCCATCACTAAACAGGTCGGGCGTGGCATTGAAAATGCCCATCAAGTGTGTTGGAGAAGAGCCGTTATGGTGGATCTTGAGTGACCTTCCCTGCAGGCCCGGGATATACAGCACCAAGGCAGAACTTTCCTGGATATCCGGGTCAGTTTCCGCTTTCAACAATTTGGAGAGGTGGTTATGGATGGGCTCGGCCGTGACCGGATGTGTGAAGTCCGGTGCTATAAGCTCACAGAGAGGTTGAAGGACGAAAGTTCGGTCCAACATCGCCATATGGGGGACCACCAAATCCGGGGACGTGACAGCAGAGTCACCAAAGAGAATGATATCCAAGTCTATGGAGCGGGGTCCATTGACAAAGTCCTTCACCCGGGTCATTTTCTGATACTCAATGTCCTTAAGCACATTCAAAAGCTCATGTGGAGTCAAACCGGTCACCTTCACGTGTGCAACACCGTTATAGAAGTCTGCTTGATCAAGGTGGTACATGGGCTTGGAAATGTACAAAGTGGAGGTGGACACGACGGAGATTTGAGGGTGTTGGTCCAAAAAGTCGAGTGCTTGGGAGATATTACCCACCTGGTTGCCCACATTGGAGCCAAATGCAACATAAACATCATGGGAAACGTTTTGAGCTCCAGTTTCCAGCACAGGTAAGTCGAAATCAGCAATTTCCAGGCTTTTTTCCTTGGGTTTGGTGAGTTTTGGTACACCTTCAAAGTCAGCAGGGGTATAAAAACACAGCACTCCAACGCCCTCTGTGTACACGATAGCATTTGGCTTAGTCACACGCACAGAAACCGAGTCCATGGGAAACGACTGGAGGATCCATTGGGAGGTTTTTTGCACGAGAGCCTCCACGGTCTTGAAATTGGCACTCTCCAAATACTCTTGCACGGAATGAGACACTTCACTAACGTTGAGTGCAGGTCTGGGCACGGAAAGTTCAATATCAAGAGAAACATATTGCTTATTCAAGCGTTCAAAAGTGAACACTCCAATGAGGGTAAGGGCCCGAAGCCCATGGATCTTATATACCCCATTGATACCAGTGCAAGTTTCAAACAGCACAGGAGCACGGATATCTACTTTGGGAGCCGATGCCCTGACCAGGATTTTTTCACAGGAAGCCGATTCGGGGCCTAAGAGTCCAAACACATAGTTGGCCAAACCTCCAAGCGAGGCAAAGTTGAACTGGCTCCGTTTGCCGATTCCAGAATATATCTTATCGGAGATCACGGCATAGTTCAAGGAATAGTGCAAGTTGTCGGACTGGGATGCCTTTGAAAAATCAGTGTGGAAGTCCACATCAATGGACACAGGGTGGGCTACGGGTTTCTTCCAGTGATCTAGACCAATGATGGCGTTAGCCTGGAGTCCACAGATGTTGACTTTGTCAGACATGGAGCGGGACATTATGGGAAAGAGCGCCTTTCGGGCGGAGGATGCGAGAGAAAGCAAGTTGGATAGGTTTTAAGAAGCTGGAGCTTCAGTGCATATGGGGCCGTGGAATGGAGATGAGTGGAGATGAGTGGAGAGCGAAGCATAGCAGGCAGCAGGTCACGTGAGCCCGGGACATCCACTTAATGGTGAACATTGAGGACATAAGCTGATGATTATATGCAGACAGGAATATATGCAGGCAAGTCATTAGCCTGAAGTCGAGCATAATGGGACAAGGCTGTTAAGGATCTGATGAATGCATGAATGCATGAATGCAGGGTACTATTATTACTGGGACTTGGAATTAGGAGGAGTGGGCAGATTTGATTCCAGATAAGGGATTAACAAACCCTCGTCCAAAAGCAATGGGTCCAAGGAATCAATAGAGAGTCCCTCCTGCACAGCCAAGAAGGGTATCACTAGTGACCATAAGGCGATTTTATGGTATAGATTATTAGGGCAACTGAGAGCCTAAGAATTAACAATAGTGGGGATCCAAAGGTGGTTATTGGAAAATTATGACATGACCATTCCTGATTATGCAAGCATTGGCAACGTTCAACACAAGCACCATAATCAGTGAGAGATAAATCAGAGAAAGAGTCAGAGTCAGAAAAATTGAGTGACTATGTCAGAGTCGGAGTCAATTCAATTGAGTGTCTGGGTCAGAGTCGGAGTCAATTCAATTGAGTGTCTGGGTCAGAATGGGTTTAAAATCATATAAACCCGAACACTAAAGAACCGAACACCCAGGCAAACCGATGCACGTGGAAAATCAAAGGTGTGGATACTGTTTTCACGGAAGAAGAGGTCAAGGCAATGATCATACCCGAAGATACCACATTGCTTGACTATATGCAGCACAAACGACAGATATTAGACAATGTGGATTCGCTTTTCAACGACGATAGGCGAGGCGTGGATTATAAGAAAGAAAGACAAAAGAGAGGTGACTAATGTGAATGAAGAAAGACGACTTTTGACTTTTGGAGAATAAAACGAAGTGAAAAGAAAATGGATATTGATGAGACCATCGATGAAGGTCTAGCAGCTCCATGGAGTGCATCCAGAAGTTTCATCATCTCCAACCAAACTCAAGCCATGCTTCAATTGCAATGGAGAAGGAGATCCTACAGGAATTGGGCTTGGGGGTTTCCGTTCCTCCGGGCCCACTCAAAAACAGGGCTTCTAACCAAAAACAGGGCTTCAAAGCAAAAACAGGGCTTCAAAGCAAAAACAGGGCTTCAAACCAAAAAACAGGGCTTCGAACGTTTTTACCGGTACACCTAAGAACAGAATGGGAACAGAAGAAAGGGGTATTATTATTATGGCTATATGTACCATATTTGGAGGTACTGGTCCAGGCCCATCATCAATTGGTCTAATCTGATGAAATGACATACACCTATGGTTACTACAACTGCTGGGAATGTGAATGAAAGCTCCCATATATAAGGGAGTCTTGACTATATGAATCTTCAATGACTGGTTCATTTTCAATGAATGGTTCATCTTTCAATGACTGGTTCATTTTCAATGACTGCTCCATCTATTGAATGACTCAATTGAATCATTTGTTTGGGGCATACCAAGATGCCTTTTAAAGCCAGACCCATCAATATTCCAATAGAAACTGAACTCCATTGGAAACTGAACCACACTGGAAACTGAACTACATTGGAAACTGAACTCCATCAGAAACTGAAGTCTAATGGACAATAAAGTCCAAATCTACTTCTCTTGAAAAAAACACTTCTCCTTAAGTGTTTATACCTTGATAGACTACTTTGAGAGACCATCTTGAGAGACTGAGGATAATGTTCTTCAGTAAAAGTCCAGTTGACATTACACCATGGATAATCTATGGTTCACCTAATCCACCTGGTCCAATTGGAGCAGTTGGAGCAGTTGGTGCAGTTGGTACCTCAACTATCGTTGAAGTCGTTGAGATCGTTGAGGTCGTTGAGGTCGTTGAGGTCGTTGAGGTCGTTGAGGTTGTTGAGGTTGTTGAGTTTGTTGAGGTTGTTGAGTTTGTTGAGGAACATGTATTGTCTTGTCATGTCTGGTTATGCCTAATCTATATACACATATGACCTGCATATAGAAACTTCCATGATTCCCACATTGTTCAATCCTAACAATGACATTCTTAACTCCAGGCCAATATTCTAGAACATTCTTTCCTATTGTTCTAATTTAAACTTTTTCCATGTCACATTTGTCTCAAGGTTATACAAGTCTCTCAACTTCCTTTTGGGTCCACTTCCTTTTGGGTCCACTTCCTTTTGGGTCCACTTCCTCTTGGGTCCACTTCCTTTTGAGACCTCTCTTGAAACATCAATGAGTATAGTCTCAATGAGGTATAAACATAAGAGGTTTTGAATAAAGGATGAATGAATTTCGGAAACCCAATGTCAACATGTAGAAAGTTTCCTTCCGTAACATCAAGAAGCCCATGGCTTTTGGGAATAAGAAGACCTTGATTGTCCAATAACATATACTTCATTGTTTCCATTAATGGTGTTGATAGAGTCGTGGTCAAGGATATGATATCCAAATGACGTCCAAATGATATCCAAATGATATCCAAATGATGTCCAAATGATGTCCAAATAATGTCCGTATATGATATCCGGTATATAATGTATACGGCCCGGTTCATGGAGTTGGAAACTCGAAGATGTATTCTTGGGAACTCCATTTAGTTCTGCAAAAAAACCAAAACTTTCCAATAAGAATGATGTTTGGAGAAATCCAAAGATTTCAATAAGAATGGAGTTCTGGAGAAATCCACAGGTGACCATGATGAATGGAGTTTTGGAAAAACCAGAGATTTCTAATAAGAATGACTGGAGTTTTGGAGAAAGACACTGTGACTGTCAACCATGGAAATATGACTTTGTAATGTGACTTTGAGACTTTGGAATGTGACATTGAGACATTGAGACATTGAGAGTTTCAAATGAGACTTCAGACTTTTGGATGAGACTTTGAGACTTTCAAATGTGTCATGGAATGGGTCTGGATCATCGGGATGGAAATGTCACTCTTGTGACTATAGCAACCAGGCTTTGGAATCATTCAAATACCACTCAGACTATCCAAACTCAAACTATTAAGCACTGGACTTTGAGCTTGTACATCAAGCACTGGACATTGAGCTTGGACATTGAGCTTGGACATTAAGCACCAGACATTAAGCACCGGATATTAAGCTTGGACCATGACATAGCACACCAAAGCATTTGCATTATGCCAGCATAAAGTTATACCATTCCAGTGATCATTCTAATGGAACATTAGAAATATAGCAACCAGGCTTTTCCTCAAATGATCCAAGAACGTGGTATCCAAGAAGTACCACCAAGAATACCATCAAGAAGTACCATCAAGAAGTACCATCAAGAAGTACCATCAAGAAGTACCATCAAGAACGTAAACCAAGAAGCCAAGAACGAGAATTAAAAAGTGACCACCAAAAAGTAATCAAGTGAATTAGGAAGAGTTAGGAATAGGACCAGCCAAAAGTTCAAACTCGTCAAAATCCAAATCATCCTTTAATTCAATCATATCAGCAAGGTGACACCCGAAATCAGCAGTTTCCTGGAGCTTGACTTCAGCTTCAAGTTTGGAGAGATTCATATCTTGCATAGCCATTCTCAAAAGGATTTCATTGGCTAATACATATGTGCAGAACATATCGGGCAGCCAGAAAACAATGGTTTTGTTGCGAGATTTCTTGATGAGTTGACCATACCGAGAATGGATTAAGGTTGAAACAAACGATTGTCGTTTTAAGCCATAAAAACCCCCAACAAATTGTCTCCAGGGAAGATCCCACCGTTCTTGCAGGGACATGGTGGAGTTGGCCAGTTGTTTTTTCTGGGCATGTGCCAATGTATAAAAGATAGAAAGCTCTTCTTCTCCTGAAAGAAGTTTAGGGATCACGTCAATGTACCGGAGGGCTTTTTCTTTGAGAATAGCCTTGGATTTGGGAATGGGGAATCTATGATTCTTGTACTTTTGAAGAGTCTCATTTGGAATCTGGTCGATTTTTCCTGCCACAAGAAGTCCTGGTAACATAGAAATCAGGAAAACCTCTTGATCTTCTTGATCTTCTTGATCTTTTGAGTCCAAATCAAGCGTTTTCTGATTTTGGTTTTGGTCAATCAGATCAACTTTCTGACGTTTCTCATCACTTTTTTGGTCCTTCTGATCAATTATTTGGTGCTTCTGATCAATTATTTGGTGCTTTTGATCAATTCTTTGGTGCTTTTGATCAATTTTTTGGGATTTTTGATGAATTTTTTGGTCCTCCTGAACATTAATTTGGTGTTTCTGCCCATTTTCTTGATCTATCTTCCCATTTTCTTGATCGATCTTCTCATTTCCCCCTCTAGTTCCCCTTTCTAACTCTAATGAATCTTTCTGAAGATGATCTGGAGTCCCTAGAAGCTTATCCAAATGGTCAAAGTTTAGGTTGGTGGGTTTCTCATGCAGAGTATGGACGGTAATGAGCTTTTCCTTTTTTGGTTTCTGTTTATGCACAAATGGCTTTTTGCGCTTATGGGGAGTTTTGGCCCGTTCAAAGATGGTTAATGGGTTATTCATGAAAAGAGATGCTAGAAGACTATGCTGCTATGCTCAGTTCATGGTGTGCATCACATATGTGTGCACCTGAGTGAGACCCCTGGGGGTATATGCAGGAAACAACAGCATAAAAACAACCAAAATAAAACCAACCAAAATAAAACCAACTAAAATAAAACCATTTGATCATAAGGTGAAAAATGAATTGTGAGCATTGACAAAAACAAAAACAAAAAAAGGAGTAGTTTGAGTAAATTGAGGAATGGCTTTTTAGGTTCTGATTTTTCTCTTTTCTAATTCCCTAATGGTTTATGAATAAGTCTTGGAAGAGTCAGGAAGCGTCATGGAAGAGTCTTGAATGAGTCAGGAAGAGTCAGGAAGAGTCAGGAACAGTCAGGAACAGTCAGGAACAGTCAGGAACAGTCATGGAAGAGTCATGGAAGAGTCAGGATGGAAAATAGATCAAGCTCATTTCCACGTTGCACTGGGAAACATTCCCAATAGGTATTCTTCAAGTTCTTTTCTGTTTGAACAAAATAAGAATATCAAAAGGTTCCCTTCTTTCCCTTTCTAACATAATTCTTGTTCAAGTTAATGGGCATCACCGATACCAAAGTAAAGGATTAGCCTTGATTATGGATCAGAATATCTAGGTGTTTTTCAATCTAGAATATCTGGGTCTGGAGGTATCTGGGTCTGGAATTTTCTGGGTCTGGAGATATCTAGGTCTGGAATTTCTCTGGGGAGTCATTGGTTTTTAGTATTGGAAACTTCTTGAGTTGAGTAACGATTGACACTTGTTTGGATTTGAATAGGGACACTTGTTGGAGTTTCTGGTTGGGACTCTGTGGAGATTTTGGTTGGGACTCTGTGGAGATTTTGGTTGGGACCTTGAGATTTGATTAATCAAAAAAGGAATGAGTCCTGGTAAACTTTTGTGTGGATATGAAAGGAAAGTAATATTCTCATTAATGGGGCCGGATTTGAGAATCATGATGTAATGAAATCATATACTTTGAGACCCTTCGATTGGTCATTCAGCCTTGGTCAACTTCGATCAACCTTGTCACTGGAAGGGTGACGCTTTGGGGTGATGCTTTGGGGTGAACCTTCAGGGTTGACCATGAGAACAACTGAACATTCTTCTATTCGGAATGTATAATCGGTGATTGTTCATCATGACTCATTATCTGAATTTGGCTGTCCATAATGATGGAAGAATAACCTGGATATACCCTGAATGATCTGGATGATCTGGACTATTCTGGATGATTTGGAGATTCTGGACGATTCCGAATATTTCGGAACATTTCGGAACAGTTCCGGAGCACTTCGGAGCACTTCGGAGCACTTCGGAGCACTTCGGAACCTTTTGGAACATTTCGGAACAATCTCCAATAGTTTCTTATAATCTTGATGACAATGGGGACTGTGCAGGAAGTGTGCATGGATCAAGGCATGATCAAAGTCCAGTATTGTTTTTTGGATTTTGCGTGACTCAAGATGAACAATTGGGGAACACCTCACCATTCCCGCCAAATTATATAAAGGATGTCATGTTTCTTGACTCTTTCCTTCTTCGGAAAAGATGATGAAAACTTACTCCATCCTTGCTTTTTTTGTAGCCCTTGCATGGGCACATTTCATCAACGCATTGGTGTTTTTTGCCAAAATCGATGATACTTTGGTACCTTTATCCGGCCAAACTTTTGCAAACTTGAGGTTGGAACATAGTGTATTGACTCATGGAAACACATTGTCCAAACCTGTGAAGTTTGTCTCCCAAGATGGTTATGTGATAGTCAGGAATTCCAACCCCACAAACTATGCTGGATTCTATGCAGACACACTTGCGTTTGGTCCTCATATTCCCATGACCAAGATCAGCTTGGATAATAAAAGCAAGGTATTGAACCATCTATTCTATTCTTGCCGGAATCCATATAACTTTGCCCGTGTGATCAGTTATAATGATGCAAACCTCTCATGTTTCCTGGTGGACATCTATCTTTTGCCATATGACGAACAAACCGGTACTGCTGTCGTTGCAACTCCAAGTGAATAATTGATGAAGAATCAAGTGTCATCAATTCATAACCTCTGGAGAGTCATTTGAAGGGTTTTCAAATTCAATTGGTTGAGTTTTATCCAATATCAATAATAGCAAACCCATGGAGACTTATTAAGAATGAACCCCTGAAATGTATGACCCCATAATGTAGAACCACAAGAAATGTTGATCGCAGCTTTGTCTTTGGTACTGATACATAATTTCTGGATCAGTTGAATCAGTTGGATCAGTTGGATCAGTTGGATCTGTTGGAATGTTGAAACCATGACACTCATAATATCTTCAACTGTAGGTGTAAACAATTAGTCCAGATAAAATGAAGATATAGAGATCTTGTAACGATCTAAAGAATATGTGGATCAGAGTCCATATGCAAGCTTGATAGGTTCATAGAACAAATGGCTGAATAATGAATGAAAATCAGGTGCATAAACGTGACTCATTTCTCCAAAAGTCATCAAGATGTGTATTTCCAAATGACATAAATGACCATGTGGATGACCATGTGGATGACCATGTGGATGACGATGATGAGGATGATGATGCTATCACTGAAACCTTTCAAAATCTGCATGGTGGCATTTCAAGGCTATAGTTGCCGACTGGAATGATGTGCAGGAGCATGGATGGATCACGGAATGATCTGATCATGGAGTAGTTCATATCCTATAAATTATCAAACGTAGTTACGTCTCATTAACACCAACTGTAATGAAGACCACATCTTTGATAGTCTTGTATCTTGCATCAATTGCTTTGGCCCAGTCTCCCTTGGCCTTCCATGTAAAGCACAACGGTATCATGGAACCTCTTTCTGGTCAGTGGACCAGGACACAAAACGGTGACACTATATATCTTTTGACATTAGGAAAACAGACAGTTATCCCGGCCACGTTTTCATTGGATGGTTCATATGCCCGGAATCCAGAAAAAGGATTTTTGGGCTTCTATAAGAATATGCTCAGCTATGGCCCTCAACTCACCAAGACCAGGGTGTATTTTGATCCAGACATGAGGCTTACTATTGGCAATTTGTATGCGTGCCCCACCATTTATGGCATTTCATACCACATTCGCCTTGTAAGCAGGTACACTGACAAGTCTAGGTGTTTCAAGGTGGAGGTGTTTCTCTTACCTTTAAAGGAGGAGCTGAAGACACTGCAGGAAGAGCTGCCACTGAGATCTGGTGAAGAAACAAATCTGAGGAGCTCACATGATCAGGCAAAGGATTTGAAGGTTCAAAAGAAGCCAGAGACGAGGCCGGGGGAGGTAATTAGGATTATTTTGAAACCTGGGGAAAAATTCAAGCTCAATGTGGAGCCTGTACAGAAACATATGGAACGCAGACAAACTGCAGAAATTGAAGAGCCTCGAAATTCGTTGAATGAATCAGAATCCAAGTTCCAATAATATGGGGAAGAATCACTCAAGGAGTTTGGCGATTTGTTGCGTTAGTATTATGGGGAGTATGATGGGGAGTGTTATGGTTGCTTCCTGAGCAAAAATATCCATTGAGGAACAAGTTGATGCGTGTAATCGGACCAGTATTTGAGTAGTAATTTTCAGTGTATAGTCGTTATCTTAATTTGCTTGTTCAGGATCCCCTAGGTGGCTTCAAATGATCCTATTAAAAGGAAGATCTCTGGTTTATAAAATCCACTCCAAAAATGAAAGAGTAGTGATAGAATGAGGATAAAGATGAGACTCAAGACGAAATTTCATCTCTCAATATGACCAGTAGGGATCTTGATGCCATTCCTTCAAATCCAGAAGACTAGTGGAGTATGAAATTTAGAGGAACAGGCATCATCCTCAAATTGGATCCAGTGACCCTGCCACATTCCCTCATTCACAGATAAATGCTTCATTATTGCCATGGAGCTCATGAGCTTAGTGCATGATCTGGATGGATATTCATGGCTTATACATGTTGAAGGCACCAATGAAATTATTATTATTTTCTTGTCCCTTAAAAACGACGATATTGAGCCAGCTATCCAAAAATAAATAGATGAACAAACAAACAAACAAACGCTTGGCTTGAATTATAGAAGTAAATCTCCAGTTTGTATCATACCTTGGCAGTGAAGAAAAATTGGCTGTAAATATAACTTGACTGTAAAAAAACTTGATTGTAAAAAAACTTGATTGTGAATGAAAATTGACTGTGAAAAAAACTTGGCTGTACAGTGTTATTCAATATTCAACTTCAAGCCAGGAGGCAAAATGTTTGAAACCAGAACCAACAAAATTAAACATACCAAGAACTGAAAAAGTTTTGTACCCATTCACACAGTCTTTCAAACCATATGTCATGATGTTTCAAACATCATGTCTTACTAGAATCCAATATTCTAAGTTCTTAAATCTAGAGGCTGGTTTGAATAGTTGCGTAAAACACTGTAAATATAACTTGACTGTAAATAAAGGAAGGAATAAAACATGGCTGTAAAAAAGACCTGGCTGTGAACAAAAATTGGCTTCATTATAACTTGACTGTAAGAAAAAAAAACTTGGCTTCAATATAACTTGACTGTAAAAAAGTTGGCTTCAATAAATTATGGCTGTGAAAACATTATCTGGAATTAACCATGGCTAGGATGGAAAGTGTTTCAGAGATAAACACATAAAGAGAACCTCATGTTTAGGCACGTCTCCCAATTCCTAAGAAAGGAAGACCCTAAAGAAACGTGTATATGAAACATTATGAAACAGTATGAAACAGAACTAAAAAAGAGGCCTCAAAAAAGGGGAATCAAAAAGGGGAATCAAAAAGGGGAATCAAAAAGAGTAAGGTAGGAAAAATTGAATAGGGAAGAAATCTAGGGGGAGGAGCGCGGCTTTTATAGACTGATTCCCCCCCCCCCCCCCCCCCCCCCCCC
>NKZH01002297.1:0-14025 GCA_002370695.1 Metschnikowia matae var. maris
CAGTATGACCGATTTGTAATCAAAACTTAATACCCATACGCTCACATTGAAAACCACAGTTCATACCCATTAATACTTTTTAGTTTTCCCTAAAAAAAAGTTGGGTAAGTAGATTTCTGCACCCAAGTTGGCGTTGCTTTCCTAGACCAAATTCTAGTAACTTAACGCCGATGGACTCCTCAATTGTTCCTATTGAGTGTGCATCAAAATATTTTCTTTGGATATTTTTTTTTGTCTTTGTCTAAATATAATTCTAGTATTTCGTGACTATATTTTATCAAGAAGACCGTTCAGTAGATACGACTGTAATCAAGCTTACCTTGCCTTAGGTATGTTAGACAATGCGTATTAGACTAGTTCAACCCTACCGCCAGCCACCTGAAATTTTATACCCCGCATACTAATGAGATACACGTCCTCGGCATTCTCGAGCTGATTCCTGAATACAATGTATTCTTTTAAAGCATCAAGCCATATGCACATAATATAGCTAGCACTTCCAACAATAACGTGCATGACTCAAATTAATTAGTGTAAATTTTACTTGGCATCCAAATATAATAGGCTATATTCCGCTTTTTTTAGGGGTATCAATAGCAAGCATGAATATACCTAAATTGTTTCTGACCTCTCTTCTTGCCTCCACTGTATGGGCTAACTCCAATGAAATCTACCCCTTGGCACTCTTCGCTAAAGTCAATGATAAGGTAGTACCACTCTTTGCTATTGCTNGCTAAAGTCAATGATAAGGTAGTACCACTCTTTGCTATTGCTGATTTTTTCAATGACACCCTTGCTCATGTTTTGGTTTATGAAGACCCATCTGCAATCCCCACCAAGTTTACTTTAAAGGGCTCGTCTGCTTACACTGAAGACCGAATTACTCCGGGTGCTTTGACTTTTTACGGTAACCACTTGGTTATCTGTGCGTTCATTGAACCAGCTAGTTTGGATTTGGCTGTGGACGGGAAACTCTCAAATGATGCCTTTTACGCGTGTAACTTATTCGACAACAATAAGCGATATATTCAGTATGGTGATTCAAGCAGGCTCTCTAAAAAATGTACTCATGTGGGCATTTACCTCTTGCAACCAAATGAAGTGCTCCCAAAGAACATACCCGTCCCTAAAAAAAAGATTAATAATCGAGAACAAGCAGGTGGTACTAAGAAAACTCGTGCGCGGAGGAAATTTCAATCCCTTACTCTTAAAACTCCACGTGTCTTTGTCGCAAAAATTGGTAATCAGTACTCCTTACTTTCCGAGTCGTCTTACGAAACAAACGGCTTGAAATTCAGATTCTTGTCCTATGCAATTCTGTCTGACTATTCAGAGGACCCTCTTGAATTTACCTTGAAGAAAGGCATTGCTACTCCCAGAGACCTGAGCACGCAATATGTGAGTTTGAGCCAAGGCTTAATTGTTTTTGGGAACCTTCGTCCTACTAGGTTAAGGTTTAACAAAAAAATGAGACTTCTAAATGTTAAATTTCAATCTTGTGAAATGCAAATTCCAGGGAAACGTGCAATCTTTCATGAAACTGGACCCTTATCACGTCAAAACTGTATTGATACAGCCATTTTCTTTTTGCCTGTGACCAAAGCACGTCGACTTGCAACGTCCGGGCGCAAGAAAGCTGATCGCAAAAAAACAAAAACCAAAGAAGATTATAAGACTACTGATAACAACAATGAGGTAAACTCATTCACTTCTACCTTGGACGCTCTGTACATCTTTGTTGCAAGTATGGATGATAAATTTGTGGCTCTCTCTGATTATTCTTACAATCAGGAATTAAGAGGTTTGTCGTATGCAATTCTGTCAGGGACTCCAGACGACCCGACGCAATTCTTATTCGAGGACAACTATGCTATCCCCATAAACAAACCCACGAGCAGATTGGGTTTGAACAAAGGCGTGTTTGTGTTTGGTGAAATCAAAGGATTGAAATTGAACTTTGACATGTACATGAAGCTTCAAAATGGTCCCTTCTTCTCTTGTGAGATTCTAGGCGGTACAAGGCGTGGAATTTTTTATGAAATAACTCCAAGCAGCTCAAATTGTGTTACTGTGAATATTTACTTCTTTCCATTAGACAGAGTCACTTTGTATTCTATGAAAGAGAACGAGGGGGGAGGTGATATTGAGACAAAGCTGAGCCTCCAATATGCATCTTTGGATACTCCAAGTTACTTGTTTCCTGGACTAGAATTGTTTGATCACTTATTTGTTTTTGTGGCTGTGATAAATGGCGAGATGATGCCTCTCTCCAGTGAGTCTTTTAATGCAAACGGTACGACATTGAGTTACTTGTTTTATGGATCTTCAAAGAACGACCCGGTGAAGTTCGCGCTACAAGATAACTACGCTAGCACTAACGACACAATCACTCCAGGAAATGTGGGCTTTAGGGAAGGCTTGATTGTCTTTGGTCCTGGAGTTCCTCGGACACAATTGAATTTACACAGTGAAAAGAATTTTCTAAATGGTTCCTTCCACGCTTGTTGGACTACAACAGCCAAAGATTATTACATATATGAAGGAAATTCGACTTGTCCTGAAGTGGAGATTTTTCTCTGGCCCTACAAAAAAGCCATTCGATCTGCAAAGAAGGAGGCAAATCATCTGTGAAAAGGAGGGTATGAGGCCGTTCGCAACCCTATGTCCGGAAAAAAGCTTAAACCTAAGGTCAATCTCCACGAAACCCTATAAGCCGTATGTGTTATGATGTACTTGTAAAGACCGACCTTTAAGATCTTGATAATGCCTAAAACGTCAATGAATCAAAGCATCACTATTATTAGTAGTATAGGTCACCTGATGTTTGAAGAAGGCTCATCAGATAACGATGCTGATCCCAAGTAAAGGACCACTAGCAACAAAGGATCCGATGCAGATAATCACTACCATAAGGTTGTTGACGATGAGTCAATAAGCGGCGGTGGGACAAAGTCTAGGGATTCTAATAATAATGACCAAAGTAAAACTTTAGGTGGGACTGGTCAAAACAGAGGTAGTCTCTTCTTTCAGTTTGGGTTGTTGAACTTGAACGTGATTCCAGGCGCATTGACCAATTCCTCACACAGCATACCATTGATCTCAGTAACTCATATAGTTTCAAAGAGCAATTCATTGGTTTGTTTCTTAATAACATCAACAATATTTTGGTTTTGCTCAGTATAGGGGTGAGTCGGTGCTCCGTAAGCAGCTGGGAGAAGTGCGAGAGTAAGAAGGGAGAATTACATAGTGAGTAAGTGAAGAAAATTTGAATCTTTTGATGGGAAGTAAATTTTAAGGAAGCAGTCTTGGTCTTCAAGGCAATTTATTGTTCTTTTAAAAATATGATATGTACTGAAGAGGATCGTTATGTAATTTGTGGGTTTGCTACTTTCAAACCTTGATTCGCATTATTTTTCAGAAAACGCATTTTTTAACCGTTGTGCGATCAAAGTTAAAAAAACTTAAATATGGACACAAAAATCGGAATTTTTACAAATCACTATAAGAAAATAACCAAAAGGCCATACACATTCTTCTTATATTACTGGAACAATTTTGGTTTGTTTGAGAAAATATAGGTGTCTCAGATGCTGATATACGAGTTTGACAAGGCTTGTAGCCTAATGCGAAGTACTATTGAGGAAATTGGCGGTGTGCATATAATCCACTCAAACCTCTGCTTAAATTGAAACATTCTCATAATAGTGCCACCTTAAATCATTGGAACTGCTTAATTAAAACTTGCCAAGACTATACAAAACAACAACAAATGATTGCATGTAGACTATCTAGCAAATATAGGGTTCGCCATTTACGTGGCCTTTTAAAAAAGGGCGAGACGCGCTTGGCGGCACGTGACATGAAGCCCCCTCGCGCGACTTTTTTACATAATTACTCTCAACCCCTTTCTCTTAATCAATCATCATACACTACACAATGTTGAAATAAACAAGATCTATTTTTCTCATTTAGAGAGGATTAAGCATGCGAATTGAATAGAGTTCAATTATTTTTGAATAAGAATTAATCGCAAGACTGACATTTTCGTATGCTGCGAAAACAGCCACAAATGAAGGAAATGTTTTAAGGAATCCAAATCAGGAACTCATGGTAGTCACTGAGGGAAATGGAAAGAAAAGAAGTAAAAAACAGACTGAATTGATTTATTTGATACCAATTAGTTCAAAGACAAATGACTAGAAATTTGGATCTGGATAATAACTGGAAGGTTTTCTCTGGACTATTCTACATGTGTGATATAATGGGAGGATCAAGTCTTAGCAGTTTCAGAAACTGATTATTGTGAGGTTGAAACCTTCATCTTTCTTCACCAAGGAAGAACTAAGTATGCTGTGATTGCTACAACGGATTCTGCAGATGGCAGTGAGGGGCCATGAATCATTCACTATTATGGAGAAAATGCTCACCGGGAACTAGCGGGGTTTGTGAGAACCCGTGATGGGAAGTGTACCAGCTGTGCAGAAACGGAGGGACGCATGATACATGCATGATCACGGATTTCTTGCGATTCGTACATTGATGTCTCTATAAAACGAGCTGCAGTTTGCCTTGTGCAATAGTACCAGGGCCGTTTCTACCAGAGATCATGCTACTAAGTCAATTGATTGTTATCGGTTTTGTTGCTCCCACGTCGTGGGCAGTTTCAAAATTTTCTTGGGTCTTCTACGCAAAAGTAAATGACACGCTTGTGCCTTTTTCTGGAATGTATCGTGGGGAAAGATTTCAAGGTGTGAGCATCTTCTCTTATGGAGATCGGTTGGCTGGTCCTACCGAGTTCAACTTTGAAGACAGACAGGCTTATACAACGCAATTTCCGGAACGACAGTTTGTGGGGTTTTACGAAGGCAACTTGGTGTTTGGTTCAAGGGTCTCGGCTTCTAAAATCAGTTTGGATAAAGATGGGAAGGTCCTGGGTGGCCCATTCCACTCGTGTGATTTATTGTATGGCCCAGCACGTGGGATTTTTCATGAGGTTCGAGACACTAGAGTGAGTTATTGCTTTGAAGTAGACATCTACCTCTTGCCTTACCACACAGAATCAAAAACGGCCGTGCATGCTGCCTCTGAGAGTGATTTGCATTACAAAGGTGAGGATATACAAGAGGTGGTTAAGCAACGTAACAAAAGCGAGCATATACAACATGTGGGCGAGAAGTTTAAAAAAGGTGAAATTTTACTACGTGTCAGTGACACGCCATGTAATCTTTACTTTTATGGGAAAAATGCTCTCGACGAACTTGCTCAAAATGATGGAAGCCATTTTCTGACTTGTCAAATTCACGTTAATGGTGAACTTAGAAATAAGGTTCCACGTGATCTTAAAGCACCGTGTGACCTTTACTATGTTGGGAAAAAAGGGCAGAAAAACCTTGTGGAAATCTTAATACAATTGGCCGAAAAGTGTCACATTCATATAAATGGTGCGGCGTATGCCTGATTAAGTTGTGTTGTGACACGGCTATTGAGAAATAAGGTACCATTACAATGACCTTAATTAATCCAGTATGTGCGCTTAATTTTGGAGAAAGAGGTTAATAATAATTAGGGCTAAACTTTCTTGAAAGATCATAGTGGTGATACTCGCGCCGGAGGTGTGCATGTCTCGGGATGATCCGACACTCTAACCATTGTTCTGATTAGCATGTGACATACGAAACCCCTTTTTTTCGCTCGCTTTTCTATAAAACGAGGTGTTTACCTATCGTTATGTGCAACAAGTGTCATGAAATTATCTCTATTGATTGTTGCTTTTTTTGTCGCCGCTACTACATGGGCCATTCCGAACTTTCCATGGGTTTTCTTTGCAAAATCTGACAACGCGTATGTACCGCTCTCTGGCAAGTATTTTGGAGAACGGTTTGGGCACAAGAGCATGTTTACTTATGGAGATCCACTGGCCGAGCCTGTTGAGTTCACCTTTAAGGACAACTACGCTTTCACTGCTCACGAAACTGGATGGCATTATGCGGGGTTTCATCAAGATGACTTAATGTTCGGTCTCACAATTCCTCCTGAACCCTTGGATTTGGATAGCCATTGCAGAATCCGTTCGGGTGAATTTTACTTGTGTGACATGATGTGTGGAGACAAACGCTGGATTTTGTACGGAATTGCAGCCCAAGGTGTTAGTTATTGTTTTAAGGTAGATATCTACATCTTGCCTTATAACAGAAAAACTGAGTCTGCTGTGTTGCCTGACGCTGATGGGAATTTCCCAGAAGATGCAAATTCATTGAATGTGCGTGTAAAATCATGTGCCGTTCACTTGTATGGGCAAAATTCTCTTAATAGCGTTTCTCAGAATGAAGAAAGCTATGATGAAAATTGTGACATTTACTTTAATGGGAAATATAGAAATATGCTTCCGCATGAGCTCAAAGCGCCATGTGACCTTTACTTTTATGGGAGAACTACAAAGAAATACCTTACGAAAATTGCGAAAGAATATGTTAAGGAGTGTCACATTTATATCAATGGGGCGGCGTATTCCTAAAAAAAAGTAGTTCAGCACAGCTATTGATGAAAAACCTACTATGAACCACCTTCCTCATCAAATGATTCTTCCCAAGTTGTGTCAAGTCACGACATAGTCGGTTTATTTTTATAACAATGGGGGGCCAAAATAATTAGGGTTAAACTTTCCCATAAGATAGTAGTGGTGACACTCGCGCGAGAAATGTGCATGACGCAAGGGATCCTATTCTCATACTATCTTGTTTTAAGATTTAACTTCTCATTCTCTTGCATGCTATAAAGGAAACGAAACATCTATTTTCAGGGGTAACAAAAATTATCATAAAATCAACTCAATTGACTACCGCATTTCTTCTTGTTGGAACTGTATGGGCCACTCCAAAGTTACCATGGGCCTTCTTTGCAAAATTTAACAACACGTATGTGCCCCTTTCTGGCAAGTACTTTGGAGAGCGGTTTGGAAATAAGAGCATGTTTACTTATGGAGATCCGCTGGCAAAAACTGTTGAGTTCCTGTTGCAACACAACTATGCTTTTACTATAGTGAAAGGTGAGTTGCAGTATGTGGGGGTTTACCAAGATAATTTAATGTTTGGTCGTACAGTTTCACCTGTACCCTTGCTTTTGGATGACGAGGGTAAAAGCGGTTCGGGGCCGTTTTACTTGTGTGATATGATGGGCGACCCAACAAGTGGCGTTTTGCACGGAAACTCAGCCAAGGATTTTAATTATTGTTTCAAAGTGGATATTTACATCTTGCCTTAAAACAGAAAAACCGATTCCGCCGTTCTTCCAGACTCTGATGGGGCAAGTGAGATAGATGAGGACCCACCGCCCGTAAAACCATGCTCCCTTAACTATTATGGGAACAATGCTTATAAGGAGGTTGACGAGTTTTTGAAAACCTATGACGGGAAGTGCGACATTTACATTAATGAGGAACGTATGCCTAAACCTTTTCAGGTCCCTGTATACCAACCCCAAAAGTCATGCACCTTTCGATTCCATGGCAAAAATGCTCGTGACAACCATGCGCAATTCATAAAAGCCTATGATGGAAAATGCGACATTTACGTTGATGGAGTAATTATGCAGAAACCTTCTTCTGTTCCTAAGTCTGGATGTACCTATCACTTTAAGGGGAAAATTTCTCGTGATAACCATGCCCACTTTATAAAAACCTATGCTGGGAAATGTGATTTATATGTTGATGGAGAACTTGTACCAAAGAAGACATCACACGGATAGATGGTAAACGCTTCACAACGCAATGTACAGTCTGATGGAGCGTATGTTCGAATAGTGCATTATGCATGATGTATGATCGGAACTAGTCAGCAAACCGGAAAGATTAGGGGCTGAAAAAGGGGGGCTAAACCTTCCCGACTATTAATATTGATGTCATTGGTGCTGCAGGGAGTGTGCATTGATCATGACATGGTCACGGATTCCCTTACGATTGTTCCGATAATGCGTGACATAGAGCTTCGTATAAATCACGCAGACTGTGTCACAGAATCATCAGAAACTATCATGAAATCAACTCAAATCATTGCGGCCTTCCTTATCTCTATTACTGCATTAGCGCAACCAAACACACCATGGGTCTTCTGTGCAAAATTACATCACAAGTTTGTACCGCTCTCTGAAAAATTTCTTGGGGAAGAGGGTGGTAATATGAGTACATTTCTTTATGGGGATCTGGAAGCCAAGCCAGTTGAGTTTTTCTTAGAGCAGAGTTATGTTTTTACTATGAGAGGGAAGAGTCGGCAGTATGCTGCGATCCACGAAAATGAATTGGTATTTGGAGCCGCTGTTCCTGGTCAACCCTTGGATTTAGATAGTGAATGGAAGGTGCTTTCGGGTCCGTTTCACTTATGCAAATTAATGGGAGTCCCAGCACGCTGGGTTTTGCATGTATTTTCAGGTGAGGGACTTGATTACTGCTTCAAAGTGAACATATACCTTTTACCTTACAACAAAGAAACAAAATCTGTCATGCGTCCCATGTCAAATTTTAAGACCAATCAGAATTCACTGCAGATCACCGAAACATTTCTGCCTGTGGTTATGGAAAAATGCAGCATTCATTATTATGGGAGACATGCATACGACAACCTTCCAGCCCTCTTAAGTAGCTCTGAGAAGAAATGTGATATTTACGTTAATGGAAAACTTCAGAAACTTCAGCTAAAGGGAGGTTTAGTGTTGAATTAGTTGCTTTTATTCAATTGTTAGGAGTTTAAAGCAGATATCAATGATACAGATTGAGATCTTGCATTATGTGTCCTTATTCCTTTCAACATGGCTAATCGATAAGAACCACGAAGAAGTTGTACGTTGGTATAAAAAGGATCGGAATATATGAAAAGGGCAATAATATCTGCAGATAAAGATTTTACTTACACACGACGTGTAAATGACCAGGGCCTGGTCACGGATATTTTGGCAATGCGTGACATGCTTTCCTGGTCTTATAAAAGGAACCATTTATTCCTTTCTAGGAGTTGCACAACCTTTACACTCTAAGACTATCAGAACAATTATGAAATTATTACAATTGATGTTTGCTTTCCTTATTGCTGCCCCTGCTTGGGCGCACCCAAAGGTGCCCTGGACCCTTTTCGCAAAAGTCAATAGCAATCTCCACCCACTCTCTCGAAAGTTTCTTGGAGAACAGTTTCAAAATATGAGTTTGCTTACTTATGCAAATCCCTTTGCAATCCCCGTCAAGTTCAGCTTGGAAGATGGAAAGGCTTATACTATGGGGAAACCCGACAAGCATCCTGTTGGTTTTAACCAAGGTCAATTGGTAGTCGGCCCTGAAGTCCATCCCATTAACTTGGATTTGGATGAAAGGGGAAAGTCACGCTTGGCTCCCTTTTACTCATGTGGTTTGATTGGTACCTTGGGACGCTGGGTTGTGCGCAGAATTCCGACCAAGATAGCTGTGAATTTTTTTGAGGTCGACTTATACGTCTTACCTTACAAGATGAACGTTTAGTCCATAATGTCTGCTTCTGAGTCTGAAGAGATGAAAACCAAACTTGCCTAGTGATTCTAAGTAGCTAAAATATTAACAGTTTGTGTCTGTTTAGATAATTTTCGGTATGTGACATTCAAAGTCATGGCCGAACAAGTGGTGTATTGGTGTTATTGTATTGCCCTTGATATTAGTGCCAATAGGTTTCAAGACAATGGGTGTGCATCTGACATGAAAACGGCATGACTGTTGTAGTTATTGACTGATGTTCCATTTTCCAAACAACGTGGTGTAATGTATGTAGAGCTCAAAGTAACGGATTCGTCAATTCCAGGTTATTACAATCCAGCCGGTCCAAACGTCACGTTCAACTGCAAAAGCTATTATCTATTATTTTTCACGCTTATACTTACCCAAACTTAATATAAGGAGACCGTCCTGCAGAAATGTTCAAACCTAATTTGCTCTTGAACAATACAATTTCCTGTTTATAGCACGACCCCAAAATCCAACCCAGGGGTTGTCGCCCTTGACCCAGATGGTTATGTGGAGTAAGATAAGATGCGAGAATCCGAGTGACAAAAAAAAAAAGGAATCGATGATTTGCAATAATTCCGAAGGGTTTAACAACAAATTCCGAAGGGGTTGAAAGCTTATTTTGTGAACTCCTTATGAATGAAACTCGGTTTTGTGGCACGCTCGGTGTCTATTATAAAGTCTAATGTCCTCCCAGGAGGTGTAGGATTTGATGACGTGAAAATTTGTGTGCAGGACGTATGCAAGTATCAACACACATTTCATATCTATTGTTTGGACGGCATTGTGTGAGTGCCAAGGCGATTGAGTGCATGAAGAATGGAACCACCTCAGATATATAATCATACCATCTCGCCTTTTTTCAAGAGCTTTAGACATCATCATGAAGTTAAGCCACTTGATTTCTACCTCTCTTACCGCGACCACTGTTTGGGCAGGCGTCGACCATCCATGGTCTTTTTTTGTGTAGTACAGTAGTACAGTAGTATACTACGATGAAGGCAAGTTAGTGCCGCTATCCGGAATGACCTTTGACGGATTTGATGATATTATGAGCGTTTTTTCTTATGGAGACCCGTCCGCCAACCCTGCCGAATTTACCTTGACAGAAAATAAGTATGCTCATGGGCCCAATCAGGAGGTGGTGGGATTTGTTAAGCCCCTTTTTGCTTTCGGTTCCAATGTTGATCCAACTTCTTTACAGTTGGATAGTAACAACAAGCCTATGAATGGACGTTTTCATTCATGCAAAGTGACCAGCAACAGTGAAGTACACAGGATTTTCTACGAAATGCGGACCCCGATTCACGATCGTTGCTTTGAAGTGGATATCTACTTCTTGCGCCAAGAAAAATTATCCGAAACTTTGGAAATGCCTCAACCACTCACAAATTTGACATGGGCGTTCTTTGCAAAAACCGGTAACAAATTCGTACCCCTTACCCGTGATGAAAATATCGAAATGGCTTCCGGTGTCACTGCTCTCTCCTACAAAGAATTAACATCGGACGCTGCGGAGTTCTCTTTCGAATATTGGTATGTTGCCGGTATAGACGAGTATTATTACGAAACGGTGGGAATCTATAATAATCTTCTTAGCGTGGGCACTGCTATTAGACTTTCCAAATTGGAGCTTGATAATGACTGGAGGGTTCTCAATTCAAAATACTACTCGTGTCCGGACGCTCACGACAGGAACATCATTAGTGACATATCATCATCTGATGATTGTTTTAAGGTGGATATTTACTTTTTACGTTACGACAAAAAGGTTGGGACTGCCGCGGTGATGCCCTTTCTGCCAAAGCAAGAAGCAAGTAAAGTCACTCTGGAGGAGCACAACTTCTCTGACTCTTTATCCGTTACTCCAAACTTGCCATTTATGTTCTTTGTGAAATATCTGGGTGTGTTCAAACCTCTCTCTGCCAAGGTAATTCCGCAATATGGAAACAATTTTAGTATGATGTGTTTGGAATATAAAACCGGCAAACCTATTGAGTTTACCATGGAGGGCAGCTATGCTCTCAGTTTAAACACAGCCACTGATAGGTACTTTGGTGTCAATGAGAACATCGTTGGGGTTGGTCCTCAAACCCAACGGATGAAATTGATATTGGATGAGCATTGGAAGGTCCGCAATACACAATTCTACAAGTGCTGGGACATAAATGATAATGAAATAATTGGTGCAAAAAGGATCAGCGACTTTTGTTTTGAAGTGGACATCTACTTGTTGCATTTAGACCCAAGTTCTGGACAACCTATTACTGATGTGCGTTCACCTGAGCTCATTGAAGAATTTAATAGGTTTGAACAGCAAGAAAAATCTAGGTTTAATGATGTTTTGTCGAACCAAGCGTCCGATTCTAAAGGAATGGCCGGTGATGAAACCCGTGAAGTTGAAATTCTCGATGGAAATGAATTTGATACTGACAACTTTTACTGGAACTGATTAAGGGTACCTGCAGGGGTCTGCTGATAAATAATACCGGGCTCTCTTCGGAAGACTCAGAGATTTATCTGGTGTCTACGATGTTGGTGAATGTAACTTAACCAATCAACTTGAATTGGTGGGTCATTTCCTTTCAATGTATTCTTGATGAGTGGCACTGGCGAAGTGTGCTAGTCATTTAGACTTATCTAGGGTTCAATGCCTATTCGGCCAGGTAAATGAGTTTGACCAAATTAGACTTTGACCCACTGACGAGACGCTGCTATGTTTTGGTCTCTCTATCAAGTTTTAGTTATTTTGTTAGTTGTTTGATTTCTATTGTTTTTTGTTAAGTGCTCTTAATCGTAGTTAGTGACACCACGCTGGTTTGCCACGTTATCTATTTCATTTTCTTTCGATTTCTTCCGGTTCAGGTCTAAATAATGTTTATTTATGAATTGGAACATGCCGCTTAGGGAAAGGTTAATGCAAGTATCCTAATATATATGGGAGCGTTTGCCACATGCGTTCTTTAAATTGCCAGATCCACCAAAACTGCTGGCGAGGAAAATCCTACTATGGATAATTGCACTTCCTTCTATAATTGACTAGAGGAACAAATTCCCCTGGAATGTTACATATCTCCTTTATTTTGGACTTCAACTCAACTTCAAGAACTTATGGTACGGCAAGGCGTACTTACACAATGAGCTTTCCGAAAAAACCTACTGGAGTGGAAATCAATAAAACATTCACTTGCCCAAGAACAAGTCTATCCCCAAATACTTCAACGAAAGCACACTTTTAAAGTGACGGAATACACACTCATCTCATGGTGTATGTCCCTATGTTGAGAAAACAGCGCTTGCTGTCTCTTTGGGATCACTGCGAGACACGTGACTTTGGTCATGTGAAGGCTCATCCAATATAAAAGCTTCCGCTCATCTATAACACTACCAAAAATATACATCAACTGAGGCAGAACATACCAACATGCCAATCCCGATACCAGACTCAACAATATTAATTAGTGTACAGGCACTGATCTTTTCAAAGGACTTGGTTTGATGTCTTCATACCCTATGGTAGTGCATATGCGCTCGCTCGCTCATAAAAATTCTTAGTCCAACAGTAACGCGACGTAATCAGCAACATCACACTAGATCTACAAATAATTCACGACAGGGTGACTTCATAGAAATCACCATCAAACTAAACCACAAGTAAAGGTGTGGAGTGACCCCAATGGCTATGACTCGTCTCTTACAGTATGGCCCATCTGCCTGACAATTAACCAGTTTACTTTATGTACCACCAGATTTCCCTTTCATTCCCGCCGACACCGAATTCAAGAAACCACAGCTTTCAGTATGGTATGTGAGTGAAAAGCATGAAAAGTCCAAAGGTATAGGAGAAACTGGTGCTACCAAAGGGCGTATTTTAAAACAGTCAGAGTATATACCAATAATGTATAAATTATGAGACTCAAGGTATCGTTGACTCATGCAGACTAGGATTTACATGTCTAGTATTTTTTTAGCGAGGTGCAGTGAGGTACTGATGTTTAATGAAGATCAGCCTTTTTTGGTTGCAAAAATTTGGACTGCACGAATGGTGCGCTTTTTTGCAGCGAAAGCCTGGGCTCTTCTTAGCTAGATTATGAGCCCTGTAATGAACATCTAGATAGTATTTTTATCAAGGTCAATAAAATGTTTCCAGTTAAGAAAGCCTTTTGCTTCGAGCTATAAGACTTCATAAGAAATTATGGAGTGGAAAAGATATATGAGACATAATGATTCTGTCCAAGGCAGATTCAATAGGTGTATAACATCCTAGGGAGACACTACAGGAAGGCTAAATGATTTGAGTGAAGTGCTCAGTCAAAGGTTAATTTTGTAGATGTCTACGAGCCGCAGTACCTGGACACGTGATCTGTTTCCTTATTTACGCGTTAGTTCTAATTCACATTCATCTTTTAACAATCAATCATTACGTACAGTCTCAAGTACACTAACATGTGCAAATAAGCAACCAAAAATCAGAGGTTCCTTAGCTTCAACATTACAATTAATACTAAGTA
>NKZH01002298.1:0-44894 GCA_002370695.1 Metschnikowia matae var. maris
TACTGAAGCACCTTATTTGAAAGAGTTATTGGAAGCCAACGTCAAAACAGTTCCTAATTATGAAGGAGTGTATGGTAACGCTCAACATACCTTACCATATAAAGCTTAGTACTATTTTACGTATGCATAGGGTAAGTGTTGTATTTATGTAATTGGATTAGAGTGAGTGGTAGTATTGTACAATTGGAGTGAGATAGTGGTGGTAGTAGTAGTAGTAGTAATAGTAGTAGTGATAGTAGTAGTAGTGATGACTAGTGCTGTCTCTCGAGACAAGGCTCACGTGACTATTGATCTTTTCTCTTGATGCTCCAATGGTCCCCCAATTGAAAATTCCTGATCACTTTTGATCACTGTGTATTTCACCAAGAAACTTACAAGACCATTGGTCTAAGTTGAGGCCCGTTTCTTGACGTACTCGTTGGCCTGCGTTCTCACATACAAGATTGTCACTGTTCCAATCACCAGTGTCAAAGCCACAAGGATGGCATTAATTGGAATGGGGTTCATTTTGAACGTCGAGTGAGTGAGTTTATCCAAAACTGACTGGAAGTAATTTACCACGCCCGCTATGCAGATAATAGTTCCGTAAACCGTACCAAAGGTATCGAAACCAAACACCTTAGCACAGAAATCGGACACTGCAGTATAGAAAAACGGCCTATAAGCAACAAAAAGGCAGATATTCAAAATTCCCGCCACAAAACTGGGAAGGAGTCCAAGAACTCCAATACTCAATGAGACTCCAAGTAAGGCAGTCAAGACCAAAACTGTCGAGCAGTAGTCTAAGAAAATACCAATGAATGGAATTGAAATGATTCCGCCCAAAGGCAAAGCAATATCAAAGATGCGGTTGATCAAAGTTCCTTGGTTCACTGATCCCAATAAGTAAGTGTACTGAGTTCCAACAGTAGCCACAAAGTAATTGAGCCTCAACATCTGGATCGTAGCAAACAAGCACATCAAGTAAAACCATGGCGTGTGGAGCTGGTAGCGGGCCGAGTAACCATGGAGAATGCCAAAAATGCCACCCGAATGTGTTACCAAAAACTCCTCTCCTTCAGTATCATAAGGTTGCTTAAGAGCATCTCCAATCGAATCTCTTCTTTTTGGCGGAGCAAATTGTACTTCCGACGATAAAAGAGCATCTGTTTCATGAGCAATCGGTTCATTATGACGAACAGCAACCTCAGGTGCAGAAGGATCTTGTCCCAAAGCATCAGGACCTGTTGTTTTATATGAATCAGTGGGCATGTATAAGATTTGAGCCACCGTAATAAAAATCGGTACAAGCAAGTAAAGCTTGAAAAACTTATCCAAGGTAAAAGACTCATGAGAAGCATTGAAAGCAATGCGGTAGAGCAAAAAAATGGCAGAAGATGCATCGAAAGCACCAGTCAAAAGAGCCAAAATCGTACCACTTCGAGCAGGAAACGAATTGGACAACTGGAATGACGACATGAACGCAAAAGGCCCCCCTAGCGCCATGGACGCGTAGCCCACCAAGTAAGGATCAAAAAAAGGCCAACTGGAACTGATTTGCTTGCTAAAGATGAAGATAAAGCAAGCCAAGTAAAGGAAAAAAGCCCCCACCAAACCACAGAACTTCGGGCCCAAGTGGTCCAAGCAACTACCAATCACCAACGCAGAAACATTGGTGAGCATGGCGCCCACGGTGAACATCATGTTCAATTTAAGGTCCTGTTCCGTACACTTGGCCACATTCTCATCGGTGGGGGTCAAAGAGGCAGCCACCAAAGAGGTAAATCCATAACCACGTGGATCCATAATAAATTGCGACCACGTGTCAATAGAAGTATTATTGATACTAAGATCACAAGCACTTTCATAGATCTTCTCTTTGATGAGTACCGGTTTCAAGGCTGCAAAACCGAAAATGGGGCCTCCCGAAAGAAGACACCATAATATGGCACTACCACACTGTAAGAGTCTCCTATTGGAGGGAACGTCGGCGGCAAGCATGGGGTGTAGGAAGGAAAAAGGTAGTACTGGGTGGGGGGAAAGTCACTTTTGGGAAAGATAAGCATTCGCGGGTTATCAGTATATGATGATGATGTTGGTCACGTGAGAGAGAGCGAGAGAGCAAGAGAGAGAGAGAGAGAGAGAGAGAGAGAGAGAGAGAGAGAGAGAGATTCCCCCATCTATTCTATCCCTCATACATCTATTCGTTAGTACTAGTTTTATTATTCGTATTAGTGTTAGTATTAGTTTTAGGGTTAGCATTAATAAGGTTACTACTTTTAATTCTTTTGTCTCGATTACTATTGTGGTGTATTAATACTATGGTGTTAGTACTTGACTGTGGTGCTAATATTGTATGTATGCTAAATAGTGAGGTACTGTACAATGAACTTCTTAGGAGCACACTCTATATCTACCACATAATCTACTATAGTATAAAATTAACAGGACCATAACAGATTGGTTTTACTACTATCAATTAAGGTAATTATGTATTTTTGTATTGGTGCTGCGTTCGGTATTGCATACTGCATTACCGTCTATATAAGGTATTAGGTGCATATCACATTATGCATGAGAACAATAGGAAGGTTTATTGTCAACCTTATTGAACTGAATGGGAATTGTGTTTGAAGAGAAATTGAGATTTCAAAAATTCTTAAATGGTTCTATTTGTTTAAGTAAAGCGTAATGGTCTAACAGTTACATATCAGTTGTATACAGTCGCACTAGGCACCCACAATAAAGTGAACCTGTCAACGAGTACCTAGCGTCTACGGATGCAAGGTACTTCGTGGATTTGTTATATGCAGATACGTGAGACACGGACGTGTCCGAGATGAATAGGAACTGCAGACTATTATGGAACAATAGGGATGTGTGGGACCAGAATAATAGGACCGTACCGAACTTTAACGACCAGAAGAGCATAAGAAGGGGCAGTGGCCCAGAGCTAGAAACTTTGGTCTAGTAAGGCACAACTTACGTATCCCTGTATATTGTATATACTGAAATCCAAGTTGAAATCAGCACTGGATAGTTATCTGTATGACATAGTGTTATACTATATAGATGCAATGACGTCTTAGTGTCTTATTACCTGTACTGCCAAAATGTTTTAGTGACATAGTATCATAGTGTCATAGTGTATCAGCGTCTTTTTAACTGTACTGTCATAGTGTTTTATTATCTGTATTTTACTCTTTTAGTGTCTTGTGTTTTAGTGTGTAGTGTAATAGAGTCATAGTGTCTTAGTATGATATTACCCGTATGTCATGGTGTCATGGTGTCATGGTGTCATGGTGTCATGGTGTCTTCAGGTTAATTAATACAGTATTAGAAATCAACTCCGGATATATTTTACATCTAAGTGTTTCAACTAAATATTAACCTTTAACTTTTCTTTCAACACATTCAAGTCCATCGATTTCTCGTCCTCATCTTCATTCAATTTCTCCTTTTCTAATTCTTCAATACCAAAGATTACAAATGAGTATTTTTGATGAGGCTTTTTGATGAGTATTTTAGACGAAATTCTATAATCACGTGATCTGCACAAACCTTAGAAAAAATTAACTTTAAAACTTAAAATCTAATTATAAATTATGGTTATTGTGTATTGTAAAGGGATATCACCTGATTCCAATCCGTCGCACCTGCATGTACCTCTGCCCAATAAAAAAATGTGTCAACTAAATTAATTCTCCGGCACGCGGCCATGCAGCACCCATACTCTCCGGCACCAAGTGGTCCGTGATTCCTCAATACCAATTATTGATAAAACAGCCCACAATCATTGTTAAAATCGGTACTTCCACGTCCTCATTTATAGTCTACTAGTACCACTAATTTACGACCACTAATTTACACACACTAATTTACACACACTAATTTACACACACTAATTTACTCCACTAATTTATTTAAAACCAACAAATCACACCAGTCGAAATATCTTGCTTTTCTATAACTATAAAAAAAACTTTCTCACCTACCATCATATCTCCCTCCGACCTTACTGTTATTTCTTTTTTTAGTAATTGCAACAGACTAGTAATGTTAGATCAATCATAGGTAATACCTCACCCATTGAGGTATTTAATATTGAGGTATTCCCATTGAGGTATTTAATATTGAGGTATTCCCATTGAGGTATTTCATATTGAGGTATTTTGAACTTGACCATATACTGTCTAATCCCAACAATGAACACTTCAAGTCTCTACTACCCAACAACGCACTATGTTGTGATGATGTTCAGAGCTTATTTTCTTGTGTTAAATTGCATGCCCTCTTCTAAAAGTATTGAAGTACTTAAGATCCCATCTCTGGAAGAAACATTGGCGAATGAACTTACTTCTTCTCAGTACTGAAACCACTACCTCTACTCACACAAATCAGGTTTATGAGACTGAAGCTCTGCCAACTAAACTGGTGAAGCAATTCTATTTTTTGCCACTATGTGGGCTGATTTATTCTAGTTCTGAACCTTACCTATTAACCACTACTCTAGTAATCATTTCAATACTTCAGTAATCATTTCAATACTCTAGTAATCATCCCAGTAGACTGAAGCAATTTCTGTAGACTCCAGTAATCATTTTAGTAGACTTGAGTAATTTCAGTAGACTTCACTGACACTAGTGGTGGTCATTTTTGAGACTATATCAGTAATAGACTCTAATGGTTCCTGTAAGAAGCTATAAAGAAACTGTATATAAAAAGCTATAAAGAAACAGTATGTAAGAAGGTATATTAAAAAATCTGCTTATAAGAATCTATTTGTAAAGAGGTACCACCATAAAAAATTGTTGGGACTGTGTAGTTATTAATACTTGCTTTGGTGGTGTGGGGGGAGGAGTGCATGTGCGCGCGAGATAGCCCGAGATTGTTCCGACTCCACACATATATAAAAATCGCAACCTCCGCTGTTATAACTTTACAACCACACCCAAAAATACCACACTCAAAAACACCACACTCAAAAACACCACACTAAAAAACACCACACTCAAATACACCATACTCAAAAGTCATAGAAAAACATGCCGCACGAAATTTATGATTACCCATTGGAAAAGCTCGAGGCATTGGAAGGTGCCAATATTGAGTTCCCCCATTTCGATTCGGAAGTGGCATGGAAAATCGGAACCCATGCTAGACAATTGGCACAGGACTACCCTAAACCCATTCTTATTGATGTCACTTTCACCAATGGACAGGTTGCATTCCATGCCGCATCGAAAAATGGTGCGATTCTCGACAACGACCATTGGGTGCGTAGAAAGCAACGGACGGTGTTCAGGTTTGGTAAATCGTCGTTTTATATTGGTCGCAAATTGGCCGGCAAAGTCAAGGCTGATTCTTCCATGACTCTTGAAAAGGCCTTTTTCATTGATCCTTTGGAGTATGCTACGCATGGAGGCTCAGTGCCTATTCGTATTGCTGGTTTTGATGGAGTGGTGGGTGCTCTTACCATTAGTGGCTTGGCTCAGGAGGAAGACCATCTTTTTGCTTTGAAGGTATTGCAAGAAGTCATCAAGCAGGTCTAGAGTAAGAAGGAGACAAAGGTGTTATTAGATGAAGTCAGATTATGGTCTTCAGCCTTTTATCAGAAGCCAAGAGGGGACTATAATAGTCTGACAAACAATAGAGATGCGAAGATATTTTAGAATAGAGTTCCGGAGATTTTAGAATAGAGTTCCGGAGATTTTACAATAGAGATAGGTATCAACACTGAGTGGGTGAGTAGAAACTTATGAATGGTGGGATCAATTCCATAGGTACTTGAGTATATCGGTTCGGATTGTAGTATTGTCATATTTGGTCAAATATATGATAAAATGAGAATACTCAAAGCAGACCCTTAAGTATGTGTGTATATCTATGTCTCTCAATCGGTCATTCAGTATATACTCTTTATACCTGACTCTACTGACTCTACTGACTATTATGAACATACTGACTACTGAGTATACTGACTACTGAGTATACTGACTCCATTGACTATATTGACTATATTGAGTATAATGACTCTACTGACTATAATGAACATACATGTCTGTTACATTGAGTATTACCCTCTGTTGTCTGACTATCCATGTCATAGGACTACACTGACTATACTGACTCACTAGTTTATCGAGTGTAATGAGGATACACACTATGGCTTTGTCTACTGAGTGATTACTGGTTGACTCCTGTGATCTTGATTGAAGGACTTACTGACTGAGTATCAGCAACTGACTCTTAGTAGTCTGAATATCAAGACTGAACTATACTCTGACACTGTTGTAGGTACTACAGACACTGCTACTATCCTTTTATTGAGTAACATAGGGAACGTCCTGATACTTGTGGTATTGGTGGTATCGGTGGTAGTGGTGGTAGTGGTGATACAGGTGGTACTAAAAAGGTTCATAATTATTAGGTCAGGTTAAACTTCATTATTCATATAAGTTAACTCTATCTAATCTACTAATTAATATATTAGACGAAGGGAATTATAATATACGATATTCTTTGTTGCAATTGTGTATTGTGTTTTGGTGGTGGATAAAAATAAGGCGTGCAATTGGTTGGCAGTGTATGGTAAGAGTGCGAGAAGAGAGGGTATGGAGAATTTGTAGAAAAAGAGTATAGCGAGAGTATAGCGAGAATATGGCGAGAATATGGCGCGAGAATATAGCGAAAAAAGAATATGGTGAATGTAATGAGTGAGTGAGAAAAAATATGGTACAGCGTGGTGAGAAAAAAAGAGTATGGTATTGCGAAATTATGGTAGATTATGGTAGGGTATAGAGTATGGTGGAGTAGAGAGTAGAAGTAGAGAGTAGAAGTAGAGAGTAGAAGTAGAGAGTAGAAGTAGAGAGTAGAAGTAGAGAGTACAGAGTACAGAGTACAGAGTAGAGAGTAGAGAGTACAGAGTAGAGAGTAGAGAGTACAGAATAGAGAATAGAGAATAGAGAATAGAGAATAGAGAGTATAAATGACTACTTGGTCAATGATTGAGTTGAGATGAGTAACAAGTTGGAATTACTCTATAGTTTGGGTAAGAAGTGAAACTAGTATAGTAGAGAAGAGGAGAGTATATGGACTACACACTACACACCTGGTAAGACCATAGAAGAGTGGCTAATAGTAGAGCACAGTGAATCATGATAGAGTAGACTCGCACATACCTAGAGCAACGTTTATAGTGTAGGAGTGTAATGAGTGTAGTAGAGTGCAGTAAAGTGTAGTAAAGTGTAGTAGAGTATGCTCAGTATCGTAGAGTATTGTAGATTATGGTAGAGTAGAGTAGAGTGTTTAGAGTGATTAAAGTATAGTAGACTTTAGTATAGTAGAGTATTGTATAGTCTGGTGAAGTATTATGGTAGAGTGTAAAGCATTATCAATGTATACGTATATAAATCGAAAATGGAATAAAACACTGGATACTAATTATATTGGTGATTTGATTCTAAGACTGGGGACCATCTGATCTCAAGTAAACTAACTGTCTTTCTTCTGTGTGATCTTTCTGCCTGTTCAGTCTGACAACTGACATACAGGTGTATTATTGAGTTTACAGATTGATACTACAGAGAGAGATACTTATAATCTGAAGTACAGATTTATACTACAGACAAACATCCTGATGAGCTGAAGTACAGATTTGTACTGTTAAAATCGCCGAAACTACTCCAATCATGGCATTCCAGAAATATACAAATAAAGTCTCCAGTATGGTAAGTACTCATTGAGGATATGAAGACCATTGATGCTAGGTCTAATACTTGATGAGTTGTTATGGTGCTGATCAGAGACTTGTAATCAATTTCTATACTAATTGTTGGATTGGGAATAGCCATATTTTACTCCCACTGAGTGGACAATAGGATTAAGTATTATGTTACTCACAATGCTACTAACACACTATGGTTATTAGCAGTCAGTAAACCATAGTGCAGTAGTGGTAGTAGTAGTCAGTAAACTATAGTACAGTAGTGGTAATGATAGTCGTGGTAATGGTAGTCAGTAGTGTTAGTAGTTTATATTAGTAGTAATAGTAGCCAGTGAGCTATAGTAGAAGTAGAAGTAGAAGTAGTCTATAGTAGTTCTAGTTGTTTATAGTAGTCAGCAATCTATAGTAGTTAATAGAAGTGGTAGTGGTAGTCTATATTAGTCTATAGTGGTCTATAGTAGTATGTAGTAGTCAGTAGTGTTAGTAGTCAGTAAACTCTAGTACACTAGTACAGTGGTAGTAGTAGTAGTAGTAGTATGTTAGATCCTCCATAGGTAGGGCCCTGGCTATGAAGGTATTATGAAGCCTCCCAGTTCGATTGTTACAATGGTGATACGGCGTTTTATCATCAGAGCACTTCGGGCATAGATGGCTCCTTTCGAACAGAATAATGCCTCCCATGGTTCTGGTGGAGAGTTTTTTGGTCATACGTTTCTCTCAAAGGTATATAAGCCACTCCGATTCCTCTCTTGAGGGACCATCAACAAATATAAGATGTTAGGCATAAATGTATTGAGAACATAACAAGCATAGAAGTATACTGTAGTATAGTAGTATAGTAGAGTAGTATACTGTAGTAGTAGTATAGTAGAGTAGTATACTGTAGTAGTAGTATAGTATAGTAGTAGAGTAGAGAAGTAGTATAGTATAGTAGTATAGTATAGTAGTATAGTAGTATAATAGTATAGTAGGATAGTATAGTAGTATAGTAGTATAGTAGTATAGTAGTATAGTATAGTAGTATAGTAGTATAGTAATACAGTAGCATAGAGATATAGTAGTGAGTAGCATAGTAGTTAGTAGTATAGTAGTATAGAGGTATAGACGTACTGTTAGAGTCTTATTGTAAAGTTAAGCACTAAGGTATCTTTAGTCGTTGGGGTTTTCTCAAGTGAGGAATCGGAGCTGCTTTTTAGTGTTTTCAAGAATTGGTGAGGAACAACTCCTTAGCGATCATTGTTCTAATTACCTCACTTCATTCTAGTACTCCGTAAAATGAGGCGGAGTAGAAGGCTGAATAGGAGGCAGAGTAACAATAGCCATTGTATCAGGCAGAAAGGTTTCATAATATCCTTATAGGTAGTTCTCTACCCATGGTGGGTCTGACTGGTACAGTAGTATAGTATAGTAGTATAGTAGTATAGTATATTAGTATAGTATAGTAGTATAGTAGTATAGTATATTGGTGTAGTAGTATACTCTAAATTAGTAGAGTAGTATAGTTGTATAGTAAAGTAGTATAGTATAGTAATATAGTAGTATACGCTAAATTAGTAGAGTAGTATAGTAGTATAGTAAAGTAGTATAGTAAAGTAGTATAGTATAGTAAAGTAGTATAGTATAGTAGTATAGTAGTATAGTATAGTAGTACTAGAGTATAGTATAGTAGTATAGTAGTATAGTAGTACTAGACTATAGTAGTAGCGTAAACTCTAAAGTAGAGAAGTATAGTAGAGTAGAGTTGTATAGTATAGTAGTAGAGTAGTATACAGTGTTTTTCAAAACCATTCAAACTAGGGGGGGCTATTTTCTTGGAAACAGAACTAACAAATTTAATCAAACCAAATGGCGTAATGTTTTTACACCAACTGTCATTAAAATGCAATATTCTGAAACATTAAATCTGAAGGCTGGTTTGTAAATTTCTGAAAAGGACTGTAGTAGAGTAGTATATTATAGTAGTAGAGTAGTTAAGTAGTAGAGTAGTATAGTATAGTAGTAGAGTAGTATAGCAGTATAGTATAGTAGTAGTAGTATAGTAGTATTCTCTAAAGTGGCATAATATAGTAGTATAGTAATATACTCTGAAGTAGCATAGTAGTGTTATGTTCTTTTAATACATTTATGCCTAGCTTCTTATATTCGTTGATGGTTCCTCAAGGGGGGAACCGGAGTGGCTTATATACCTTTGAGAGAAACGTATGACCGAAAAACGCTCCACCGGAACAATGGGAAGTATTATTCTGGAATGTTCCACCGTATCACCTGTGTAACAATATTTGGACTAAGAGCCTTCATAATACCCTCATATGCAGGGCCCTGCCTATGGTGGATCTAACAAGTAGAGTAGTATAGTAGTATAGTATGGAGTAGTAGATTATTATGGTAGTATAGTAGCATAGTAGAGTAGTAGAGTATAGTTTTTCTTAGAGGTGTAGATAGTAGTACTGTAGTATAATAGTATAGTGTACAATACCTATCCTACTGGGTAATTCATAAGTTCCAATGATCAAGAAATTATTATACCCCCTAAATATATCCAACGTACATAATTGTATGTACCCAAACTCACACCATTATATTAACTAACTACCGTTATTGCCTGAGTACCCCTGACTAAATAACCTTTCCTAACAATCCCTCATAATAATTCACCTTAACAATTTTGTGAAACTCTAAATAATCCATATCTCTATTAAAATCATAGTCGTACTTCAAATTTCTAGTCCTTATTTTTTGCCCATATTTCTGGATACTTTCCCGGGGACTTCTATGGGAACTTCTATGGGAACTTCTATGGGGACTTCTATGGGAACTTGGAGGTTGGACTCGGAGGTTGGACTGGGAGGTTGAACATGGACTTAGTTGAAGCGCACGTGATTGGTTTTTGCACCCAGTGGTTCAGCAGCGTCTCCTGCACATTGCGGCGTGGTCAAGTACCGATCAATATCTCTCTTTATGGAGAACCGATGGTAATGACGGAAAACGTCGGAAAGTGATTCGGGACGTACTTCAAAAAGGTACTCTCGGAGTTCATTATCCGCAAGCCCACTGATGAAGTAGAACGCCCATTGGAAGTCGGTGAGTGTATACCCTTCAGGTTTCTCTGTTTGGAACTTGACATAGCTGAAGAAATAGCTTAGAAAGTCTTCTTTTTGACACAGCGTGGCCACCTGCACATGGTAGTCATAGTGTTCATCTCCTGGAGCCAGAGGAACTGGTCCATGGCCTTCTCCATAACTGGAATATGCTGCAAATGGGTTGCCCGAGGCCAGACACGCTACATTGAATAACTCTAGAGGTAGAGAATCAGCAGACAGTGTGGAATCCATTTTGCACCATTCAAGAAATGAAGCTTCGGAAATGGGATGTTTTGGCCTAGAATTATTATTAGAAGTATTAAAAGATGATGATGATGATGATGGTGATGATGAAGCTTCGGGCGGAGATTTACCCGGCGTGCCCAGATCTACACCCCTATACCCGCTCTTATCTTCATTAAAGTCCGTCTCGGGGTGGATATCGAGAAGAAGGTCTGCTGTATCAATAGTCAATGCTGATAACATCCCCAAGGCTATGAGTTGGGGCTCAGATTCATGGGCATTGACAAGTTCTCGTGTGATTCCCGCTACTTTAGGGTGCGCACGTGACCCAAGTCTATATAGCGCCGTTGAGGGCGGAGTGTAGGTGTAGGAGAAAGGAGAGCCTGGCAGTGTAACGGGCAACATTGGGAGTATTTGGCGTATGTGCTTATACAAGCTCAAAATGTGGTCTAGCAATGGTGGAAGATGGTTGGTTTTCTCACAATTACATATGAGACTGAGAAATGCACCTTTTGATTCTGTGCTAATTCATGTATCAGTCAGTTAGTGTTAGTGTCAATCTCAATCGCAGTGTCTTGAGGTCAGTGTTAGTGTTCGATATGCAAGTGGTGTGAAATAAGCAATTATGCAAGTGATGCACCTAGTTATCTGCCAAAAAAAACCGTCACAAAGTGCTTCACTAGCTCAGTTGGCAGAGCGTCAGTCTCATAATACGGTTGTGATATCTGAAGGTCGACAGTTCGAACCTGCCGTGGAGCACGAATTTTTTTTCCTCCTAGTCTCTTTTCTTTCGGTTTCGAGAGAAAAAAGAGCGAAGAACGAGCGGAGAAATTTAACGGCCAAAAAAGCCGGGAATAAAAAAAATTTTCTACGTGCGAACAAATGCACATTGTTTAAATTTAAACTACATCAAAACCACGGCCAAAAAAAAAAGAACCTTCAACTAAAAAATAACCTTGGTTGGGGGGGGAACTATATTTCTTTTTTTTTGACTTTTTTTTTTGAATATATGGGTTCTGCATATAAGCACCCTTTCCACCTCGAATTATTTCAATTGGTTTTTATTTAAAAAAAAAAAAGAACCAAATCCCCTCAAATCCATTCCATCATCTTTGTTTTTTAAAAAAAAAAAATTGACTCTCAAAATTGACTCTCAAAAGCGACTCCCAAAATTGACTCGGTTGGAAACAATATATGAAGCCTATTGTTCTTTATAAGTGCATATCCTGCACCTAAGCACAGATATGCGATGACAGAATCCCGCCGCGTTTTCCACATTTGGTCTGCTATAAAAAGCCGAGGTCCGCCGCCCCCAAATTATTCACTCAGTATAATCTCTAAACCCAACTCGAGCTTCAAGAATGGCACAGATTCTGTCCCAAGGCAACAATGCCATCATATACTTGAGTTATGCGTTTCTCTTGGCCTCGGGGCTTCTTCTAGCATGGAAGTTTGCCAATAAAGATAACTTCCTCTCGTCAAATGGAACCCAACGAGGTCTTCCTTTGGCCATCAACTTCATTGCTTCCGGTATGTACCTTTTGAAATAATTCTTGGACTGATTGGGGGTATCCTCAAAAAAATTTAGACATGTGACTTGCTAGCGGGTGCAGAACCTTTTCTTTCCGAATCGGGGATGCTGAGATACACCGTTCGAACTCGATCAAGCTAGAACTTGCGTGAGGAGGCCAGTTGCAAAGTAGAACCAATATGCTCAGCCAAACGGATGACGTATCAGTGTTAATGGTATCAGTGTTAATGCAGTGGTCCTGATATAAGTGATACACCCTCTTTGGACTGATATCATTTGACCAATCATATTGGAACTTTCATATGATTCATCATAATAGCTGATCATAAGATGATCCTATTCAGATCTTATTTGGATCCTATTTGGATCCTATGATTGAATGTAATGGTTCATATGAAGGTTCAGCTGATTGAATCCGATTGGACCTGGTGGTCATGATTGAACATGATTGGACATGATTGGACATGATTGGCCATGATATTATGGGTTGCATGATATTGGTCCGACTCGGCCACTCCGACTCCCATTGTCTGCAATAGCATCTCCTCGGCAATCCTCGCTGATTAATTCGTTTCTGGTGTAAAAGACGTTGTATCCACCCCTCCAATGATCATTGTCGCTAGATACCTGGCTCGATATCCGGATTTGACATAGATATCGAGATTTTCAGATAAGTATCAATGATTGTCCGAAGATTGAGATAGATCTAGACATTCCAAAATGATCATCACTAACACCATAGCCATGGGATGTGGTATTCTCACCACCTATGCGCAGATCGGAAACACTGCTGGGCTCCATGGGCTTCTTGTGTATACACTCTCCGGGTCACTTCCCATCCTTGGGTTTGCTGCTCTTGGCCCTCTTATCCGGAAAAAGTGTCCTCATGGTTTCATCTTGACGGAATGGGTGCGGTCCAGGTTTGGAGTGGTCACAGCACTCTATCTCTCGTTCTTCACATGTCTCACCATGTTCTTGTTCATGATTGGAGAACTCTCTGCTTTGCGTGGAGCCATTGAGACTTTGACTGGCCTCAATGCTCTTGGAGCTGTGATTGTAGAGTGTGTGGTCACCACCATTTATACTCTGTGTGGTGGTTTCAGAGTCAGCTTCATCACTGATAATTTCCAGGGGGTGCTAGTGATGGTTTTGGTAGTCATTGCTGCTGCTGGAATGGGCTCTCAAATAGATATTGATAAGTCCAAAGTGGGTCCCTCTCACCTTTTAGAGGCCAATAAACTCGGCTGGCAATTGCTTTATATTTTGCCTGTGGCCATTACCACCAATGATTGTTTCATGGCTGGTTTCTGGTTGCGGACATTTGCCAGTAAAACCAATAAGGATCTCTGGATCGGTTGCTCCATTGCAGCTTTTGTCACCTTTGTGATTTGCACCTTGGTTGGAACTACCGGTTTCTTGGCCGTGTGGGCAGGAAAATTGGAAGTGAGCGATGAAAATGGCTATAATGCATTTTTCATCTTGCTCAGCGAAATGCCCCGCTGGGTGGTGGCCTTTGTGCTTATATTCGTCATTGCCTTGTCAACATGCACTTTCGACTCTTTGCAAAGTGCCATGGTGTCGACTATCTCCAATGACTTGTTTAGAAACAAGCTCAAAATGATCTATGTGCGTGGCTTGGTTGTTCTTGTGATGATTCCAACCATCGTTTTGGCTGTTAAGGTTGCTGATAACATCTTGCAGATCTACTTGATTGCAGATTTGGTTTCGGCAGCAGTAATTCCCTCGGTTCTCCTTGGGCTCAACGACTCCTGGTTCTGGTTCATCCAGGGCGTTGATGTCATGGTGGGTGGCCTTGGTGCTTTGCTTGGAGTGTTTGTCTTTGGCACTGTGTATTATGGATCGGCCAAGGAAGGTGGAAAGCTTCTTCTCGTGTGGAATGGACTTTATAACCTGGCTGATTGGGGTCCATTTGGTGCCTTTGTCATAACTCCAGTTGGAGGTCTATTGTTCACCTTCATGTGTGCTGGCTTTAGGATTGGCTTGGCGTACGTGTATGCCAAAGTAAAGGGATCTGAATTCACAGCTTTGGAGAGAAATCAAGTATTGACCTCCGAGTATGAGTCTGATCACTATGGCTCAGTTGACGATAGTCTGAAGAAGTCCCTGGAAGAATAGAGTGGCTAGAACTTGCGTCGTATAAACATCTCCATTATAGAATACAATATTAGCTTAGATGTGTTATCAATGTTCAATTGTAGGTATTTCTCTGATTAGTAAGTAACTGTCTTGTTTTGTGGCCTGATTTACGGCTGTGTCAAGATGAAAAAGCCAGGGAGGGAGTAAGTCATTGTATAGCCGAAATGATAAATGTGGTAAGTGATAGTCTGATTGTGATTCTTAGTATGTAACCTGGTGTCATTGTAATAGGGAGTATAAGTGTTGAATTATGTAAGTGGCATGATCATAATTCAGGTGTAGATTATATTGATGAGGTAACGGATGTTTTTAGAATGGATGTCGTAACAAAAAAGGTAATTGTAATGGATTTCATGTTTCAAGGCGAGTCGTGGTTAAATGTTAAGGCATGCAGGTTAAATGTGACTGTAGTATGGTGGTGAAACGTGGATACCATGGGATAAACGATAAAGGTTGACCTGTGCAAGCCAAAAACAAGAACGAATTTCATGGATAGAAATATAGTATAATTGAGTATATGCAACGATTAGTAACGGTAGTAAATAAGGGTCTTGCATTCATAGTAGCATGGTATCAGAAGTAGTAGGGATATACTTGTAGGGTGTACTTGTAGGGTGTATTTGTAGTGAAGGGATAAAACGTTTAAGTATGGGACGTTAGACAATTATGAAGGGAGATGAAATTTCTCAACATTAAGGGCATACTAATTATTGTGGTGGGGCGTAACATGAATTTAATTGAGCAACAAGATCAGAGTGCGAGGGGGTCCTTTTATAGCCATATTTTTATTTGGCTGCAAAACAACTACCACAAACACAAACGCGAAGCTCCCTGGAACACAAAAAAAACACAAACACAAATACAAATGCGAACGATATCATATATAAAAGGCCATTCCCACCTATTACTAACCAGTGCTTCTCTACTCAAAACATACTCACACATTTACATACACATATATGCAGCATTTCCCAAATGCACCACACTTCATTATTTTAAGGTCTATCATACAAGCGACAATTCAAAAATGACACAACAGTGGAGGCTTGAACCATAGGCTATGGGTCATGTACAATATGTCTGAATATCATTTGCTTCTGTTTGGTTGACTTTTTTAAAAAACAAAAAGACCGAAAATCAGACCTATCCCGGATATATTGGCACGTGACTGATTATTCGTACTTATGTTTTATTATGGTGACTAATCATACTCTTTAGCCCTACTTCTATTGAGGCTATTTCTTACAATCCACGCTAAGATATGATTGACTAAAATTACTGGTTGAATACTGTTTTTTCCTGAAATCAGACAAAACAAATGACTATAATAATCAGAGGACAAACTAATAATGAAGCGGCAGGTTATGATATTCTTGTGGCAGCACAATCTACTACACTGGTAATTAGATTCTTGTGAACCCCAAGTTCTGACAAAGCAATTCGTCAAAATATGAGTGAAAGTACCACCGCCTATATTATTGATGACAATACACTGTTTCAGAGTGATACATAATACCAGGTCAAAAAAAAAGCCCCTAGTTCCAAATTACTGGTGACAGAATACCAGCATTAATCTATTAGTGGCAAAAAATAAAAAAAAAAAACTATATTACTAGTGACAATATACTAGTTTAAATTGATGACAGAACATTAGTGACAAATACTGGCAAAACAACAGGCTACAATAATGGTGTCCACATGCAGGTCGAAATGGGGGTGGCAAAAAAAGTGGTCAAAAAAAAAAAAAAAAATAGGTCAAGATTAAAGACCTACAAAAGGGGCTCACAAAAAACGGTCAAAAAAATGGTCAAAAAATGGCCAAAAAAATTACCAAAAAAATAACCAAAAAAATGGCTACAAAAAACCACAGTTTAGTTTCTCTCCCCGCCCTCAAATCATCTATCACATTATAGAGAGACCGGGGAGTACGCTAAAGATGCGGGACGCGATCCAACGCGTTATCACATAAACAATGGAAAACAACGTCTCTGTACCGATGCGCGCAAGTGCACTACTCTAGTACACACTACTCATCTCCACATCCATCAACTACACCTTAAGGTACTCCTGTCAGATGGCGACGCCCGAGGCTTCCGTTGAAGACTATACGGAAAATGACCGAGTGGCCCAGAAAAGACCGTACTCCGTGAGCTCTGGTCAATCGGCAGAGCAGTACATGTCTCAGCTTCTCACACAGAAACGGTTCAGAATGAATCGGGAAGACGATGACGATGGAGAGGAATCGCCTCAGGGTACTGATGATGATGCTGACGACAACAATGATGATGATGATGACGAAGATGACGACGATGATAGTGAAAATGGTTCTTCTGCAAAACATGGCCGGAAGGCAGGCAGCATTCTTCGCCTAACGCTCAAAAACTTTATGTGCCATGATCACTTTGAGCTCAGTTTTGGGCCTCACATGAACTTCATAATTGGACGCAATGGGTCGGGAAAAAGTGCAGTTTTAACGGGGATTTCCGTGGGCTTGGGTGCTAAGGCCATGGATACAAGCCGTGGATCATCCATGAAATCGCTTATAAAGGATGGCAAAACCATGTCTCGAATAGTGGTGGCTCTTGATAATAATGGACTCGATGCCTTTGAACCTGAAGTTTATGGGAAAGTGATTTATGTGGAGCGGAAATTGAACCGTGAAGGCACCAATCTGTACTCGATCAAGAGTGAAAACGGGTCGGTTGTTTCGACGAAGAAAAAGACATTGGACGAGATTCTTCAGCGTTTTTTTATTGTGGTCAATAACCCACTTTCTTTTCTTTCTCAGGATAAGGCTCGTGAGTTCATAGCAAACAGCACGGAGCAGAGCAGATTCACCTACTTCTCGGAGGGAACAAATATTCAGTCCATCATTCAAAATTACCAAGAGGCTTCACGCAGTATCTTGGGGCTCCAAACCCGTCTGGTGGCAGCAAAAAAGTACTACGAGGAGGCTTCTCGGAAATACGCTGAGTGTGAGAGGAGTTACCGCAAATATAAGCACTCTCATACATTGCGGCAGCAGCTCGAGAAGATCAACGGCAAAATCTACTGGTTCAATGTGGACGTTTTGGAGCGGCGGCTTACCAAGAGAACCTCCGATATTGAGGCCAAGCACCAGGAAGTGTCTGAGTGTCAAAATAGCATTGAAGAGTGCACGAATAGTGCACAACTTACGAAAAAGGAAGTTGAGGAATTGAACGACCAAAAGAGAGATTTCCAAGCAGATACTTCTGCCAAAGAAGAGGAGCTCAAGAAAGCGGAAGCCCTATACAATGAGTCAGCTAAGAAGGTGCAAAGTGTACGTGCAGATTTAGTCAACTACAAGAAGGAAATTGAGGAGTTTGGCGAGCAAATCACGAAGCACCAGGAGTCGATTTCACAAGAAAAGGCCAAAATTGAAGATGCCAATGGCGGGTCCAAAGAAATAATGGCAGAGAGGCTTGAGGCATTGCAAAAAAGGCATGAGACGCTTCTCAAAGAGCGAGATGAAGCCCAAAGTTTACTCCAAAGCTTTGAGCGGACTTCTCCGCAAATGGAGGCCCTTAATAAGGAATTAGCCGAGCAAAGTGCCTTGGTGAGGCTGCTCCGGGAAAAACTACGCAGTTTTGAACGTACTAAAAACGATGGCTATGCTGCTTTTGGTCTCAACATCAACTACCTCATGCGGGACTTGGCCAATGAAACCAGGTGGCACCAAAAACCAATCGGTCCCATTGGCTATTATGTTTCCGTGAAGCAGGAATATACCCATTGGAGAGACCTCATCAATGCAACTTTGCAGAGGACACTTGACTCGTTTGTTGTGTGTGATGAACATGATCGCAAGCTCTTGAACCAGCATATGCGCAATAAGCAGATCTACAAGAGCATTATTGTACGAAAATTTGAGCAATTCGAGTACAGACAGAACAAGAACTTCACCACGTTGTTGGATACGTTAGATATCCAAAATAGTGATGTGTTGTATACGCTTATTGATTCAGCAAGTGTGGAGGAGATTGTTGTTTGTGATTCTATTAGTGAGGCCGAGAATGTTACGCGAGATGGATCGGTCAAAAATGCCTTTTGCGTCAATGACCGGCGGTCTGGAATCCGGGTGGCTCGTCGAGATGGCCATTTATCACGAGACCCGGTGTTTTACTCCAAAGATCTTTTGAAACTTGCGGGAAAAGTGAGTGGAGATTCTATTAGTGCTGAACTTGATGAGGCTCTAAATGTGGAAGCATCGATCCAAAAGAAACGCAACAAGCTCCGTTCTGAAGAGTACCAGAAGAAGGTCAGTGCTCAAAAGGATTTGGCCAATAAGAAGCAGTACTTGAAGGAAATTGGTGGTCAGATATTCACCATTGAACAGTCGCTCATGGATGAGGGAGATCATGGCAAGATCGAGAGTTTACGAGCTCAAATTGAAAATTGTGAAAACCAAATCAAGACCAGGGAAGGAATGTCGTTGGAGCTTTTGCAGAATCTCAGTGAGAACAAGAAGGAGTTTACTTTGTTGAAGGAGAAATTTCAAGCTGCAGAAGCCGAAAGGGATCAAGCTGCAAGACTCTTATTGGAGTGTGAAGAGCAGATCTCCAAAAGCAGCGAATCGGAACAATTGATGATGGCCGAAATCGATGGGCTTAAAGCCAAAATCAAAGATCTTGAGCAGGAGATCGACAAGCTCGAGCAGAAAAAAGCCAAGGATGTGGAGAAACACCAAGATCTCAAGACTCAGGCAGAAGAACGGTGTGCAAGAAGTGAAATCAGCATTGAAGAAACTGATTCTACGGAATCTATCACTAACGAGTTCAGAGCTATTCAAGAAGCTATTGAGGAAAGCGAGAAAAACAACCACAAATCGTTTGAAGATATTCAGAAAGAAGTTATGGATAGCAAGGCACTCAAGGAGAAGTGTGAGCAGAGTGTGATTGATGTGGATAGTGCACGAATCACACTTGAGAATGATTTAAATGCCCGGTTTGAAAACCTTAATATCACCATTAAGGAGAAGTTGACTCGAGCCAAACTGTCGTTTGAGCAATCTTTGGCATTAAGAGGATTCAAAGGGAAACTCGAGTTTGACTTTGCCAAGAAAAGGGTGGTCACTGAAGTGCAGACTAAAGACGACAAGGACACGCGGGCCGTGCTGTCTCTTTCTGGAGGTGAGAAGTCGTTCACTCAGATTGCGTTCTTGCTTAGTATCTGGAAAGTCATGAAGCCACGAGTGTGTGGGTTGGACGAGTTTGATGTGTTCATGGACTCGGTCAACCGTACCATTGCCATCCGTCTTTTGATCCACGAGTTGAGAAACTCCATGGCTCAGTCCATCTTTATTACGCCCCAGGATATTGCTGTGGTTGGAGACTTGAAGGATAGTGAGGATGTACGGATCCACCGGATCAATCCTCCCAGGAGTGATTAAGTGGTCTCCACCAGACTACAATATTACTGTCTACCAATTTCCAAACTATAATTGGATAACTGGACATTTCCAATCCACAAAACAACAATTCGGCCATTCCACAAAGTTACGAGTCTGACATGTTGAGAATCTCCTTTACGAGCCATTCAGAAGTCTACGAATTTACTAGTCCAAACACTCTTCCAATTTTCAACTCCACTGTTTCATCAAGATAAAAGCATTCAGTCTTTTCAACCCACAACTTGAGTTTAAAGGTTGTACTACCCATTTCTGAGTGTATGAAAATACGTCTCTATGATTGAACAGTCTACAAATATTTTAGCTTGCAGACAGTCCCAGTGAAAGAGATATCAACTACTCGATACTCATACTTTCACTATTACTATTACTGCAACTTGACTCATATTGTGAAATGGGGTGTGTTAGATCCAATATGGGTAGGACACTACATAAGGAGACATTATAAAGCCGTCTGGTCATTGCAAATGCCATATCACCTTCGTGCTTCGAAGGCCTTTTCGAATATTCTAGATCAAGCATTACCATTGTTCTAATGAAGAGTTTTTCGAGATGCCACGTTTCTCTCATACTTATATATACCGTTCCGGTTCCTCTCTCTCTCTGAGAAATTAATAATGAATATCACTTTAGGTTAACAAACATCATAAAGAATGTCATAGGGTGGATGAATTAAGATTCATGGATGCGGATGGAAGTTGATGCTGACGGAAGTTGATGCTGATCGAAGTTGATGCTGAAAAGTTGATGCTGAAAAGTTAACGCTGAATGAGGTTAATGCTGAATGAGGTCAATTGTCCTTGCCCTATTCCCTCCACGTGACTCTAAACGTATCAGTTATCAAAGATGAGTCAACTCCCAAAGCAATGGCACTTTGATAAGTCTTTGGGTCCAAAGGCAATCTTTCAAAGCCTCCGACTTGGGAAGTCAAAACCCGGTTGAGCTCGTCTAATGTGGCATAGACTGATTCAACATATGCACTGATGAATGCACGTAAGCACGTGACATATAAACGGTGTTTAAAGTGAAGACTTTGGCAAAGCCAGAATGAGTCCATTAAGAGTTTATGAAGTTTGCGGGAATCGTTGGCCTGTTTAAGTTGTTTCTCCAACCATCCAAAAATGGCAATGAATTGCTCATCGAAAAAGGCAGGACTAAGAACGGAGGATTCAAAGGGAAGCATCTCGGGCATTTTGTTGATGATGGCAATGGCTTCACGGCCAAGATCTGCTTCACAAAGACTGATGATGATGGACTTATTGATGGAGTAATGGTTGGCCGATATGAGTGCCAAGAGTCTATCCAGGAGGTTTGTTGTTTGGTGCAGGAGAGAGCTGATGTTTTTGAGAAGAAGCTTATGGAACGACGGAAGGTCTTCTTTGTATAGAATGCCATCGAAAAGAGCATAGGTTCGGTTGTGGAGAGTGAAGCCAGATACCATTTCTGGGTCAAACACTTTTTTCTCATTCTCATTCTGGTTCTGGTTCTGGTTCTGGTTTTCAAGAAGATTTTGGTTAGTATTTTGGTTAGTGGAATCAATGGTTTTTTTCTTTTGATCATAATAGCTTTCTTTTCCATCTTTTTGTTTGGTTGCATGGATATTGTGTTCGATATTATGCTCTGTTTGCTTGTAGTTGAGGTGAGCCACATGCATGAGAGCCTTGGAGATCTTTTTGGGGTCCTCATATCTCTGATACCCTCTATAATTTTTGGCCAACTCATTATATGCTTTGAGAGCTCCCCTTAGGTCATTTTGCTTCAGGAGGGTTTCTACCTTGGCGATACATAACGTTTGGTAGACATCTCTATGGCCAAAGAGAGAATAATACCGTTCAAAATAGTCACTGAGACCCTGCACATAATCGTAGTTGCCATTCTGCTGGTAAAGAATGCATAGGGCATTGATAGCCGTGGGTAAAAAAAGAAATGGAACGTTGGGATTGGGTAACAGTGGATCATCCGGAATTGTATCCTGCATATTTCCGTCCACGTGACCCACGGGATCTATAAGTTCATGGTATACCATTATAGCGGAGGCATAATGGCCCAGAGCAATGGCTCTAGATGCAAACAATGACCACATCTGATGGGAAAACGAATAATTGAACCGATCCAAAAGCACATGTAGAAGAGATGTGGTAGCAGACATGTTTCCTGCATCCAAGAGCACAAATACATAATCCTCCAAAAGTGAAGTAGTATAACGATGGGAATGATTTGAAAAAATCACTTGGAAAATATACTGGGGCGGTGCTTTCTGCAGGAGTAACATCTGGAGTTGGAAATCGTATTTGATATCTCCTTTTGCTTCCAGAAATACCAAGTTCTGGTGCTCTATGGGGAGCTTTTGGAATAAGCATAAGGCGTTTCGAGCCTGGAGCCGGGACGTAGATGTTGATGTAGGTGTAGATGTATATGTAGATGTGGGCACATGACACGCCATCCATTCCAGAGCATTAAATGAGTTCCATCGCCGTAGATGAATGTGGAGTCTGGGTTTGTAGAGACGGTGCATGTGTGCTGCTTGCAGCTTAAACTTGGTAGTGAGAAGAAAAGCTGAAGTGGTAATGGAACACCCGTACCTCCGAGAAAACCCCCAGTCAATTAATGTCTCAAAAAAAAACCACCCTATAATATAAAAATTAATAAAATTGAATGCGAGAATTTTGGTGAACCGTTTAATTGGAACGGCATGGGTTTTGGAAGTTTTAACCATTGGTTGGTGGTGATATTGATGGTAGGTACTGATGGTAAAGTATAATGTCCTGCACATAAAGCAGTATGTGTGTGTGTGGATATGAATGAGAGGAAAAAAGGTCATGGAATCTATTTAATTGTTGATGTTAAGACTCATTTTTTTCATTGATTGGTTTAATTTATTTCTTTTTTAAACACTTTGTTCAGTTATTTTTTGGTTCAGTTTATTTTAGGGTGTTGGTTTATAGTGTCGCGTGAATATGGCAGGTTACTGCAAAGTGAGAATCAGTGTACCACAAAATTTCCAGAAAGAAAAAGGTAAATGATTAATAGAGTGAATTTTTTTTATGTATCCAGAACAATATAATGAATATAATGAATAGAACGAATAGAACGAATATAATGAATAGAATGAATAGAAACATAAATACCTAAAGCCATTTTGTCTTCTAGAGCATTTTCAATATATATTCTCATACAATTCCATACTACCATTTCAGAGTCAATAGAATCCAATGATCCAAGCATAGATGTAAGGGTTATTTAGAAGTATACCGTAATTAAAGTGTTAGGGCCACAATAAGTAGAACACTTCCTATAAATACAATATGGACACTACTGTATCCGATTCTAGTAGTGTCTACTGCAAAAGCCGTGTCATTTGGTTGTTGTGAAAAGTCGTAAATCCGAGACCATTTTCGAATATTCTAAAAAACAATACTTATTATTGTTCTGGGAAGTATTGTTCTACTTACTATTATTCTGGGGAGGTATTGTTCTACTTACCATTATTCTGAGGAGGTATTCTGGTGGAGAGGTTCTAGGTTCCACGTTCCTCCCAAAGTTATATAAGCCATTTCGGTTCCTCGCTTTTAAGACAATCAACGAATACGAGTTAAGGCAAAACTGTGTCTCCAATCCCCAATCCTGGAATACTGCAAAGTATATATTGCATTAACGGGGTTGAGCACGATTCTGGAATGCTTTCTGTATTTAGAACATGGGTTGTATAAATTTTGCTTAGTGTGTGGTTTGAATATTTGGTCGCGCTGATTTAAATACTTTTAAAAATCACTGTAGTACTATGTAGCTACTCTTCCCCATACCACTCGTCCATAATACTATCATACTAGAAATACATAATACTATTAAACCACTCTACTACTAATACTCTACCATAATACTAAAAAGTCAGAATCATTATAATACCATTGTAATACTAATACTATAATAGTATAATGTTACTGGACTAACTACTACATAGTGTAGTGTTCCATAGTGTAGAGTTCCATAGTGTAGAGTTCCATAGTGTAGAGTTCCATAGTGTAGTACTCCATAGTGTAGTATTCTATAGTGTAGAGTTCTATAGTGTAGTACTCCATAGTGTAGTACTCCATAGTGTAGTACTCCATAGTGTAGTATTCTATAGTGTAGAGTTCCTGTACGTGGTGCGAAGAGTGGAGAGGAAAAAGACTCGCTCACGCTTACGCTCACTCCAACATCTACATCCACTCCCCATAATGTTCAGGCTAGGCGTGCGGCCCCATGCTGCTTTTCGCTTGAAGGTCTCGGTAGCACCTTCCAAAAATGTGCCCAGATACTTGCCCAAATACCTGATGACCTCGGGACTGTCTCCTATGAAGTCCTTATCCATGGGGTTCCTTAGATACAGTTCCAGTTCCAGTTCCAGTTCCATTTCTACTTCCAATAATAGTCCTATTGGATCTGGAGAAGTGAGTGAAATCAAAACCAAATTGACGGATTTCTCAAATGAAGTATCTAAAGATATTGAAAAACTTGCCGATGCTCTTCCTGGTGCTGCTCATGATGTGGTCCATCCTGATACCGTTGGGTACATGGCATCGATTGGTTTAGGAGATGGTTGGGGCCCTACCGCATCCATCACAAACCTTTTGGAGTTGGCTCACGTTTATACAGGTCTCCCGTGGTGGGGAACCATTGTTTGTGTGACAGTATGTGTTCGTGCACTTATGTTCCCAGTATACATCAAGTCATCAGCCAATATGGCCAAGATGTCAGGAATCAAGCCTCAGATTGATTCTCTCATGGAAGATATCAAAAATGGTGATAATGAAGAAAAAATGATTGCCATGAAAAAAAGACAACGCTTGTATAAAGAACATGATATCCATACCTCCCATTCGTTCTTGCCCATGCTTCAATTACCAGTGGCATATGGGTTTTTCCAGGCCACCCGGAATATGGCCCATTACCCTGTTCCTGGCTTTGATACTCAGGGTGCATTTTGGTTTCCCGACTTGACTCAGGTTGACCCTTACATTGGACTTCAAATCCTTACTGCTTTGGTGGTGACTGGAATGATGAGAGCAGGAGGAGAAACTGGTGCTCAGGCCATGAACCCCATGTTCAAGAAACTCATGTCGGTATTACCATTTCTCTCCATTTTCGTCACCTATAACATGTCTGCTGCGGTGTTGCTTTACTTTGCAGCCAACTCGGTGTTTTCGTTTGTACAATCGTTGGTGTTGAAGAATAAGTATTTCCGGAAATGGGCTAAGATCCCGGCCATTGTGAAACCAGTGCCTGTTGCGGGCTCCAAACCACCTCCAGCAACCATGGGCGAGTGGTTTAGGGACTTTAACTCCAGGATGAAGGAACAAACCCATTCCAAGATGGAAAAGACCAATAAGAAGTTGGAGGCCATGGAGAAGCGTAAACTCGACTCCAATAAGGGCTTCATCAAGAGACACTAGTCTTACTGTATATAGTACACATGGTCAATAGATATTAAATTAAACTCACCAATCTAGAACAGAAATCACTTAAGCTTTGAGACACACACTCTCTTTCTTTCTCTCTCTTTCTCTCACTATCTCTTTATATTGCTCCTCCTCACTTTCTTTCCCTCTCACTTCCTTTTTCTCTGACTTCTCTTTCAGCTCCTTTTTCTCTGACTTCTTTTTCAGCTCCTTTTTCTCTGACTTCTCTTTCAGCTCCCTTTTCTCTGACCTCCTTCTCTTTGCCCTTTTCTCTGACTTCCTTCTCATTACCCTTTTCTCTGACTTCTTTGTCATTGCCCTTTTCACTGGCCGGTTGTTCTGGTTCAATAACATGCACTGAAGAAACGTCATCTGAATCAGTAAACAACACCTCGTATTGATCAATCAACTTCTCCAACACATGGTTGAGCACACCAAAGTTATTGATGAGCGACTCCAAGTTGCTGGCCTCCGTCAAGGCTGGCCCAATCACCGTGGCCAAGTTGGACGTGGTCATCTTATTGACTGCATTGTGCTTGACAATCTCGTTCAAGTGCTTGATCAATGACTTCAAAGTGTGGAAGTTGACCGTAGGAAGTTTGGCCAAGGCACAACGGTATGCTTGGGCATCTGCTTCAGAAAAGTCATCGCTGCTCTTCTTCAAAGGCACCAACATCTCAATCACTTCATCTGTAAGAAGTGCATCGGGAAGTTCCCTAAAGTACAGCTTGACACAACTTGTAAGAGCATGGACATTGACTCCTCTTTCGTTGAAGTTAATCTGGCCAGTGCGGTCGATCTCCTGCTTGATGCTATTGAGCTCACTGATCGATGTACTGATCCGGTAAATACCCACATCTTGGAGTCCTTCTGCTTCGATGGCTTGGTAGATCAACAGGAGGAATTTGGGGGTTTGCGCCTTGTCACGTGCACAGATGGCACTTAATGGAAGTCCAAACGTTGTGTTGAGACTCTGTACTTTATAGTTGATGGCACGCGAGTAGAACCAATGTCTATTGGCGTAGTCAAGAGCATTAAGCCACTCCTTAGTCTCGATTTCACTGATGGTCTGGAAAAAGTAGACTTCATTTGTTTCCTCTGGGTCCACTTTGAATGAGAAGGGGAAAAGGTACACTGGGAAGGTCTTGGTGTTTTTGAGCTGCACCACCGCCACAGGTTTCTGTCTTGGGTCAGCCACCGATGCTGGGTCTGGAAGCTCGTTATACGAAGCCACACGTTCGCTGGCCACATTCTGGCTCCGAGACTTATTGAAAAGACCACTGATTTTGAACCTCGACGATGAGTTAGTCTTGTAGTTCATCGATTGTCGTCTCAAGCTGCTAGTGGAAGTTTTCCGTACAATCTGAGTCTTGTGCACAGGAACAGTATGGTTTTTCTGGTCCTTGGCTGCTCTCTTCTTGGATTCAGCCTTGAGCAATAAGTATTGGTCTCTGAGAACGCCCCGGAAAAAGAGCTTATGGTTTTTCTCACCCTGATTAGGTCTCAAATGCGCCACCGAACTTAAGGATTCATCGAGTTTAAGGAGAAACTCAAACTCCTTGGTTTCATTATGAATATCTTCCGATTCGTCACAGTCCTCAAGGCTAAGCTCCTTAATAAGCTTGAAGATGAAGTACCTCTTATTGAAGTTGATGTGGTGCCTGTGGAAAGAAGGGCACTTATTGATATCAATCAAGTTCTGAATGATCCACCCAAAACATGGGAGCAAAGGCTCTTGTGGCATCAACAAATCATCTGCATCCAAGTTGCTGGGCAATAACCCTTCCAAATAGTCACATGTCTTGCTCACGGGACGCCCCGCTTCGGGGTTCTCCAAAGCACATGCAGCCTTGTACCAAAGATGATGGAAGGAGCGACTTTCTGGCGAATAGATGGCTGCTCTAAGAGCCGACTCTATGCATGAAGGAATCTCCGTACCGTAACCTTCAAAAACAAACAGACTCTCGCCCATTTTGATCTTGGATATCTTGAGCATCAACAAGAGAGTCTTCATACGGTCGAGACGCTCATCCACCGAGATGTTCACATCACACAATTGTACCAACAAGTATGTTTTGAACTTGGTGTATAATCGGCAAAGTTTCCTAAACACCAAAGGGAGTTTTCTGAGCACTGGGTCTTTAGGGTCTGCATCGTAAAGAGTCTCAAGGAAACTAAAGATATTGGAAACCCGAACAAACTCTTCGCCAATCTCCACATCCTGCATCTCGTAGTTGAGCAACGAATAGTTTTCGTACAGGTTCTCCAAGATCTTGAACACAGCAAACCAGTTTTCCGACGAGATTCCCCGGTAAAACACACTCAAAAGCTTATTGAACTTATTGAGGAATTTCTCAATCTTATGAATATTCCGAGGGCTGGGCAAGTTCCGGTTCATGGGCACATCACGCATGCTATTGCTGAACTTGAACTCATGGATCAAGTAGTTGTCGAACTTCAGACCCTCGATGGGACGGTAGCTTTTCTTAACAAACAACTTCTTCAATCTCTTATAGAAACTGACCAAATTCTCAAATGCCTTGTTCAACGTATGGTCGATCTTATTGGAATTGTACCATTGGAGGATCTCGTTGCTGTAGAGCTTCAAGAGCTTGATCATGATGTTCTTGTTCTTGAGGTTATTGGAGAAACTCTCAAAGTAGTTGTTGACAAGAATGATCAAGGCTTTCAAGATATTGACCTGTATTTTGAGGAGCAACTCGTAGTCCACTTCCCCCAAATCGGAGAGATTAACTTGCTCATCCACTTCCCAATTGGGGTACACTCCAAAGGTCGTTGCGTCGTAAGTGCCTTTGTTCACCAAGTAGTATTTCTTCATCACCGAGATCACTGCATTTCCAGAATGGATAAACCTGTGAGCAAGCTTTTCAAGAAGATCTTTAGTGCTAATGAACGTGCTGTAGTTGAGCATGAATACAAGCCTGTATTCAGTAAGATCAATGGGGTGACTCTTTTCGAAGTGTTTGGAGTCGATCAAAAGCAAATCCACCAACTTATCAATTGATGCAAACTTGGGAATATACCTGCGAGCACGTACCGTAGCATCTGCTTGAGAATGGTTGGAGATCATGCCGAAACTGCGGTGTTTCTTATCGTGGGATGTTTCGTTTTCCTCAGAAATGGAGAAGTTCTTGAACTTATCGGAATTCAAAATGTCATCCACATCAATTCCAAGTCCATCATCCTCGTCTTGGATTCCAGGATCACCCGAAACATTCAGATCCGACTCGTAATCCATCACAAAGTCATCAACACGGAGAACCAAATCGTTATCCACCACAATATTATGCTTCTCCTTGGACTGGTCGGAAACAGAGCCTTCATTTGCAATCAAGTCATCATATTTTTGCAAATTGATCTTGAACCACGAGTTGTTGAATGCAGGAAGCCGGTCTTCGGCATCAATATCACTATTGGATTTGGTGGGCAGTACCATATCATTAGTATCGCCTGAATCAGCCAAGCTAAGTGAAGCTGCCGAGTTCACAGACAAAGAGCTGCCATTGCAAAGGGAGAGAGTTTCCTGACTAGGAGCCTTCAAATAGTTTTCTGCAGGACAATGCTCTGAAGCCAACGAGTACTTCATGATAGTATCTAGGTTGATAGACTCACAATTGTACTCCAATAAACGGATAAGCTTTGCCTTCAAGCCCTTATTTTCAGGAGTTGACTTTTTCTCCACTAGCGAACCTGAAGATTCAAGCCCATTGGACTGCAAATTTGGCGGGAGGCTATCGTCATCTTTCTGAACTCCTAAGTAAAGCACCTGGTTGAGACTCTCGTTGGAGAAGATGAAGCCCATGGAATCGTATCTTCTGATGACATCTTGGTTGTAGCTGATGATATCCGGCGAGTTGTAGAGGTTCTTCAAGTAATCGTTCCAGCGGTCAAATGAATAATTAATTTTCTTCCAGATGATGTCCAACTCAGGGATATTGGTGGACTGCGTATTATTGACCAAGAGATCACCAAAGTACGGAATCACCGCCTCTTTAGGATATATTTTGCCCAAGCCTCTTGGGGCCATAATATGATAAGATTCCTTGGATCCAGCCACCTCGACCTCAGACCCAGATCCGGCCGAACTACCGAAAGTCAATGATTCGTAGCTATTAGCAAGGTGTCTGCGGTCAAGCTCAAATAAGACAGGAGCCCAGTCATTTTTCAAAAGCTTAACATAGTTTTCCGAAACATGGGCCCAAACGTTCTTCAATCTGAGAATAGGCTGGGATAAAATCACCGAGGAAATTCCAAGCCACGACGACATGTTTCCGGATTTATCCAAAAGACACCCTAAATCAATCCATTTCTCCAAAATGCGGGCCCGTTGCTCGGCATACATATTGTTGGACTCATTGAACAAATGATGCACCAATAATCGAGACAAGTAATGGATATGCGTATCGTTATTGAAGATCAATGGGTTTTTCTTGTAGAAGTAGTCACCAGGGGTATTTTCACAGATGGATGAATAAAGAAGCAAGGACTTATCTTTGCTGGAGTTCCATTTTTCAAAGAACTGGGTATCGATTTCGCTAATTGCCGTAGCAAGGTCGACCAAATTCAAGTCCTCCAAGAAAATGGAGCTCAGGAGCTCGGAAAGTGGATTGATTTGGGTACTAAATGGCTCGGAAGTCTTGACCAAATCAAGCAAAAGGTGTTGTTTTGCAAGCATGGAAGTCTTAAAATCTGCCAAGGAAGCAGCGGATTCCGGAGACTTGGTAGCATCAATATTTTCCGTCAACAACTCTAAGATCTTCAAGATTTCCGGGGCGATATCGGACTTCAACAAAAAGCCACTAAAGTCGTGGTCAAGGTGGTGGAAAAACGTAATCACTCTCTGAGATACATCAAATGACACCTCACCAAACTCACCCTTATACACGGATTTCAAGAGCATGAGCATGAGCCGTAACACATCAAGCAACTTGGGGAAAAGTGGGAACACCGAGATTAAAGTTTGCACAGGCGCAGCAAACAAGGCGGAATCAGCGAATAAGAAAAAGTGCACCAAACTCTCCGTGGTGGAATGGGGAAGAAAGGTATTGGCGGTGAAGTCAAAGTTGAGACTTGGGTGAGGCACCACCGGCTCATGGTAGGTGATCTCCAAGTGCAGATCGTTTTGACGGGCCGGAAAGGAAGAAGGCTTTGCCACGTGGTCGGACGTAAGCAGCAGGTCCTGGAGTGGCATGGTGGAGATGCTAGAATGTGTAGAGGCCTGATCCGGGGCATTCAAGGACTTTGGAGGCTCGAAGTTGGAATCGAGCGGGGATTCCGGGGGAATGGACTCGGCGCCCAGGATACTTCTAGAACCGATCATGGTGTTCAGATCCGAGATTGAGCCGAAAGTGGTAGAATCCGCCGGTGAAAGCAAGGCGCCAGGGTCCTTGGCATTGACGCGGAGCAGGCGGACGCCCATTTGCGGAGGAGGGCGGTGGATGTACAAGAAAGAGCCCCTTAATTCCACGCGGTAAAGCTGGAGATTCAGTTCGGTGAAGTCTTGTGTGGGTGACGTGTTCAAAATACCATTGATCCAAGCATGACGGACGATATCGGTATCATAGTTGGGGAGGATCAATGCCCGGACGGCCAGGGTACGTTCAGCTGAATCCGCCTCGGAGATATCTAGAAGAGAATCGGGAGCCTTGGACTTGGAGATGGTGGAGATGGACCGTCTTTTCGACGACTTGCTCCAGATTTTCCTCATACTAAACAGATGCTAGCGAGAATACTGACAGTATTAATAGGACAGTAGTGGAATGGACACCGTACTAATAGGACAGTAGTGGGATGGACAGAAGTGGAATGGACAGAAGTGGAATGGACAGTAGTGGAATGGACAGTAGTGGAATGGACACTATACTGAAATGGACGGAAGTGGAATGGACACTGTAGTGAGAAGAAACACTAGATCAAATGAAATGGAATGAACAGGTGTTCTGTGGCTGAGTATTCGCAGTGAGGCAGACAGACGGGCAGGCAGTATCAGGCAGTGGCACACAGTGACAGTAGGAAACCGTGACAATAGGAAACCGTGGTAACGGCAGTGACAGTGACAGTAGGAAACCGTGGTAACGGCAGTGATAGTGGCAGTGACAGTGGCAGTGACAGCGGGGTGGGGCTGAGTTTTGCAAATCAAACAGACAGACAAACAAAGGAAAAGGGAAAAGGGAAAAGGAAAAAGAATAAAAAAAAAAAAAACAGTAACCGTATCAACAAAAAAGTCTACCGAAAGCACACGAAAAGCGAGCAGTGGGCGACACACAAGCGGAGAATGGAAAAGCCGATTGTTCGTTGGCGTTTTTTTTTTTTTTTCTATTATTGTCGCTCTCTTTCTCTCTCTCTTTCTCTCTCTCTCTCTCACTCACTCACTCTCTTTTTTTTTTTTTTTCTTCTATTTTTGTCGGTTAGCTATCGTAAAATAGCACTTGTTTGGTACGCGAGCGAGGCAAATCCGAGGTCCCGACAATGGCCCACAGTCAGGGGCGAATATTTTTTCTAGGGCTAAAAGGGTCCCCCAAAAAGGAGATGGTATTTTTTTTCCTTTTTTCTAATACAAAAAGTTTTTTTCTTATAGGAAAAAAAACACAGAGTGTATTTCCCAATAAGTGAAGAATCAAATAAAAAGTGAATCAAAAGTGAATCAAAAGTGAATGTGAATAAATAAAAAATTCGGCTCCAGCACTAATACTCACTTGAAGGTTTGGAATTAGTTCTCACAGTTTCACAGTCTCGCAGTTTCACGGTCTCACAGTTTCACAGTCTCAGGTGTGTAGGTCACAAGAAGTTTAGGGTGAGCGTAGTAGAGGCAGTGTTAGTGGGATGCGAAGTGGAATGCGGAATGGGATGGGAGTGGGATGGGAATGGTGCGAGTAGGATGGAATGGGATGCGAGTAGAATAAGGGTAGAATGGGAGTAGGATTGGTAATGGTTTGGGAATAGAAGTAATGGGTTTGGCAGTGGAATAGAGTAGAGTAGACTTCAGGGCCGTGTAGAGTGGAGTAGATACTATGTATGAGGAAGGTTTACTATGGGGCGGAGTGTGGAAGGGTAGAGAGGGTAGAGGGCAGAGGGCAGAGGGCAGAGGGTAGAGGGAGAGGGGCCGCCTGTATGAGGACAGAATTTGCATAATTTAAAAAAGCCTGTTGTGCAAGTGTCTGGCGATACCGAGGTTCCATGCACTCCCTTCATGCATCCCCATGCCATAAAACCAACAAAGTATCAGGCGGTGTCAGTGCAGTCTCAGTATAGTCAGGGAGTATCAGTGCAGTATCAGTGCAGTCTCAATACAGTCTCCGTATAGCCAGGGAGTGTCGTGTAATATAATTACACTGCAGAGTGATTGCGACTATACTATAGTGATCAGCGTAGAGTGTTCATGTAGAGTGTTCAGTGTAGAAGTTTAGTGTGAGCAGCGAGCAGTGTAAGTGTCTAGGGTGAGCAGTATATAGTGAGTGAACAGTGAGTAAGCATAGTATGTGGCCGTGTGTACTATACCATGTACTACTATGTACTACTATGTACTACTATGTACTACCATATACTACCTACTACCTACTACCTACTACCATGGACTACCATGGACTACCATGGACTACCATGGACTAATCCTACATAATGGTAGGAATAAATAAACTATACAAGAATACACCATAGAACAATACAATGTTACACTAATACACTACACCAAAAGAAGATTCGAAATAGGCAAGTGTGGACCGATGGAGCATACCGCATTGGTCAAAGGTGCGAGGAAGTAAACGCAGGAGCACGCCGATTTAAGCCCAAGTACTGAACACTGGGTGCGGCTAGCGGCCATGTGCCTGTGGGGCTGAAACCCTGGCCTGCAGTCGCCACGGCCGCCACGCTTATGCTAGGAAGCTTATTGGCCCAGAGAAGAATAGACGAGAGTACTCGCATATGCATGCGTGTATGGAACCGGCTTCATTCTCCCGCGCCCGCTGCTCGGCCTGCCTTCGCGACTTGCCCCACCAAAAAGCGAACAAAAAAGGGAATGAAAGAAAGAGAATAAAAAAATGATAATAATAATAGTCTGAAAGAAAGTGTGATTGAAAAAGTGTTTAAAAAAGTAATCGAAAAATCACGTGGCATACGGCATACAACATACAGCATACGAAATACAGCATACGGAATACGGAATACGGCATAAGGAATATGGCATACGGCATACAACATACAACATACAACATACGGACACACGAGCACACGAGCACACGGACACACGCCGGCCATCGCCTCATATTATTCTGGCTCCCGTGGCTCCCCTACCTCGCGTGGTTCCCCCGCCTCCCCTCCAAAATTCTCTTTCTTCCTCGGTTCTTCTCTCCCCTGCCACCGTCTAATGTCCTGATACATTCTGTATATTATTCTGTATACAGTCTTTTTCAACTCTCTTCAAACCAGCTCGACAGAATGGTTCCAACCAGCTCGACAGAATGGTTCAAACTAGTACGGCAAAACAATTCAAACCAATAATTCAAACAGTTTCGTACCCCTCCGCACACTCTTTCAAACCAAATGGCGTAATGTTTTCTACCCCAACTTTTTCATCCATTGAAGAATTCAATATTCTGACACCCCTTAAATCTTGAATCTGGACCATTTTTCTCTTATGTACTTACACTTATGGTGTCTTACAGTACCAATCAAGAGGTCAAAACAGAACAGGAACAGGAACAGGAAAACGGAACAGGAACAGGAACAGGAACAGGTTTCCTTATTTGGGGTGGTAATATGTATATTGTTTTGTTTAATTTTGCTAGTTTGGTTTGAACCATTCTGTATTTTTGGCTCGAACGATTTCGCAGCTCTGGTTTGAATAGTTTTGAAAAATACTGTATTTTACTAATTACATAGCCCCTCCCAAGGTGTTGTATATAGGATAACAATAAAAACCCAGTTCAGTTTCTGTTCCGTATTGCAAGACTCCCAAATGCAGTACATATATTAGGCAATCCTCCAGAGATTTAAGATTTCAGAATTCAGAATATGGGGAATCCAATGAAAGTTGGTGTGAAGCATTAAGCTATTTGGTTTGAAAGGATGTGTTAAGATGTTGTCGCATTGATTGAAACATTGTGTCGCACTAGACTGAACCATTTTTTCTGGTGTGGTTTGAAATGTTTTGAAAAACACTATGGATCAATGGAGGGTCGATTACCAAGATATTCCCCAATAATGGACTTATGTAAATTGTATACATATATATAAATATACACGTTTTTATTCATAGACTACGACTCTATAAATGGATTGTTGGAGAACACTTCAAATATGTAGTGGAAAAACTCCGAATGAGATCACCAATCACCAAAGTGATAAGAGAAATAAAAGTGCGCGCAGTGAGTTTTGACACCGCCTTCTATAAACGCTTTTCAATGAGATGAAGTTAAAAGCATCGTCGGTAAAACGGTTGAAATAGGAAGTATTCTTGTGCCTTCTAAATCAGTATCCATCAATGGAATCAATGGAATCAATGGAATCAATGGAATCAATGGAATCAATGGAATCAATGGAGTCAATGGAATCAATGGAATCAATGGAATCAATGGAGTCAATGGAATCAATGGAATCAATGGAGTCAATACTTATGGAGCTTCAATATCAATCCTTCGTTTTGTTGGTTTTCGATAAGTCATAAGATTTTGATATAAGATTAATAGAGATCAAGCTTTTTGAAATCAGAATCAGCGTTTCCAACACCGGGTTGAATCGATGGAGTGCCGTTCAGCTTGCACTCTTTCAAATGACTTCCAAATGACGTCCAAATGACTACCGCAATTGAACCTTGAAAGAAATGGGTCAAACCTTGTCTCAGATTTGCCCCAGATTGAAGTGGAGTAAGGAATACCACAAGGAGGACAACTGGAATTGGGAAATGTATTGGAGATCATTTCAAAGATGAAATAATTGAACATAATCATAAGGAGGATGAGTCCAGGTCGTTATATTGAATTTGATCCAAGATCTGGGCCAATCTCGTGGCCCTGTGAGATTTTTCACATTAGAACTAGTCACCAAATGATTATAATAGACCTTGGATTACTTACTTCGACTCTTAAAAAGAGACTCATTAAAGTCCCGGTTTTTATACCGTTGGACAGAAGAGGGGGGGGAGTCTTTATAAGGTTCCTGAACTTTCTGAACGAGATCTCTTTTCAGTTTCAAGACATACGCTCCTCTTTGCTCGGAATAATTCTCCCATTGATATTCTCCCATTGACGTTCTGACGATCCCGAAAACTTGTTAGCTCTTAGAATCGTCTTGGTATTTTGGAAATAAGGGTCAACATATTCTTTTGCATAGTCAGGAAGTCTTTCAGGATGGAAGTCTTCTTTTCATCAAAGAAAGCTTTCTTGGATCGTGAGTACTCCCCAATATCCATCAAATAAACCCACCACAAGAAGTTTCTGACTTGTTCTCCACGAAGAAGACTAAGAATAAATGGTTTCTTCTTTAAATAAAGAATAGAGCATATCTGGATGTTCGTGCTGAAGAGAGTGAAGAACCAATTATAATGCTCGACCAAAAACCTTGTGAACTAAACCTCTCACTCGAAGACCTTCCAATTACATTTGGATGTGTCTATAACCGCAAAATCACTATGTTCTATTCCTAGCACAGGATACTATCCTCTCCCCAAAAGTGGAAAGAAGTTCTTGACCATGGCTTTGAGCTTTCGAATCAGCTGTAAAGGTATCGACTGATGAAGATCACGGTAATAATACTATGAGAAAATGAACGTGTTGATGGCGGGAGCCCTATGAGTCAATCCAAGTCTCCGATTATTGGTGCTATGAATTAAACCCACCAATTTACTAGTATGGAGGCACTGATCTATCTTACTACTACTACTACTACTACTACTGCATACAGCGTTCAAAACTACTCAAACGATATTTGCAACGTTAGAGAAACCAGTAATTCTTTGGCATATATCTATAGCTATATCAGACGTTTCATATCCCTATGATCTTTCTTAGTCCTGCATAGTCCTTCATGACCCTTCAGATGACTCTTCAGATACCCTTTGATACCAATGTGCCAATTCTTTGAATGTATCTCTTGTCACTATCTGTATCTTTTCTCTTTATAAAGTAAGAGGTACATTTCCACCGGAGAACAATAGTCATACTTATTATTGGTGGACGGTATAGCATCAGCATTAGCATAGTTCAGCAGCGAACTGGACCAATAGTATAGTATAGACGACTTGTAGCAGTGGATCCATGGTTTCAATTTTAAGTAGCATAGAATATGCCTAGACCTTTTAGTTTAATCTAGTTTTGTTTTATATTGATTTCAAGATGTTTCCTCCATACCCTTACACACAGAGAATGTGTATGTACTGCATATAACACATGTCTTCTACCATCACCAATAACTACCACCAAAGCTCCTACCACCACCAAAAAAAACAGAAAAAAAAGGAGGATGTAGATCAAAACATACTATAGAAAAACTCTACACTTTTAATTTTGTAAATAGGGGCTTGGGGCAGGAAATGAATGTGGTGGGTGTGGTGGATGTGGAGGATTGAGAAGGGCCTTTCTGCAGTCGCGCAGTGTCTCACACATTCTTTCTCAGTGTTTCTCCACCATATCACACCAACCATATGTGGAGGACATTCACCATGTGGAGAACATTCACCATGAGAAGGACATTCACCATGAGGAGGAGATTCATACGGGCCAATTCAACCGATTCAATCAACTATGCTCATCGGAAAGAACTCATTTCCTCAAACCCCCGGCTTTTTTACCCCACCATAGGCCAATTGCGTCATTCGGTTCCTACGGTCAGATTACCCAAGTTCATAGAGACTTTCCATAACACTGATTTCTCGGAATTACCTAACCGAAGGTCTAGTGATCAATTCCAACTTGAGGGGAAAGTCCGGTCGGTTCGAAAATCGGGAAAGGGCCTTTATTTCATTGACCTTGTGCAGGATAATATGAAGGTTCAAATATATACATCCAATAAACTTCTTAATGTGACCAAAGATGAATTTGCAAAGACTTTAGCATTTATAAGGAAGGGAGACCATGTCACGTGCGTGGGATATGCTTATAAAACCAATACTGGTGAATTATCACTTCAGGCAACGCACTATGTGCAGGTCGCGTCCCCTTGTCTTGAATCAACCATTCTTCCCGATAAGTTACGGACAAGAAAATCTATTAATAGTAATCGTGTGATGGACTATTTAATTGACTCTGAGCTGCGTCAAAAAATCATGGTGCGGTCCCGGATTATCCAGTCCATAAGAGGGTTTTTGGTGGATGCAGGATTCTTGGAGGTCCAAACACCCATCATTTCAGGTAAAGGCACCGGAGCAAATGCAGAACCATTTGAGACGGTACTGAGGTTTTTGCCAAGAAAAATTGAGGAGGTTTCCAAGGTTGAATCCCAAGAAAATCTTGGTGAAGGTGAGGGTACCGATGGGGATGGTGAAAATAATGCTAGAGAAGTCGCCCAAAGAAGCACTGGTAGTCCTCAAAATAATCCAAATGATGAGGTATCCAAATATGAACCACTCCAACTTCGAGTGGCTCCAGAACTCTGGCTTAAGAAGTTGGTCATTGGTGGTTTCGATAAGGTATTTGAAATCGGGCCCAATTTCCGGAATGAAGGCATAGATGCCACTCATAACCCTGAATTCTTAACTTGTGAGTTCTATAGAAGTTTCACTAGTCTTGAACAACTTATGGGAATTACAGAAGCCATGTTTAAACATATCTACCGGGACCTATGTTCTGTGCAGTCCCAACATCTGATACTCCAAGATCAACTTCCTCAACTTACCAAATTGGGAGATATGAATTTCCCCCGTTATGAGTTTATACCCACACTTGAAGAGAAAACAGGAGTGCCATTCCCGGCGATTTTGGACGTGAATTCACTTGTGGATTACTTTGGAAAGATTAATTTGGCAGTTCCTGCACAGAGGAACCCGGCCAATTTACTCGACCATCTTTCCAGTACTTTCCTCGAAACCATGTCGATTTCACAACCAAATACTCCCATATTCATCTATAATCAACCATCACTCATGTCACCATTGGCCAAGTCCACAAGGATTAAATATGGAGGTGAATTGGAAAGAGAGTATGATATCTCACTACGGTTCGAGTTATTTATCAATGGAAAAGAGTATGTGAATTCATATGAAGAGGAAAATTCACCATTTGATCAAAAGGATAAATTCATGCTTCAACAAAAAAATAAAACGGAATTTGGAGATATGGAAAGTGTGGTACCCGACTGGCACTATGTGCAGGCCATGCAATATGGTCTCCCACCCACTGGAGGTTGGGGTTGTGGTATTGATAGGTTGGCCATGTTATATACAGGTGCCACCCGGATAGAGGAGGTTCTTTCCTTTGGAACCCTTAAAGATGTCATTAGGCAGTGACTTACCCTACTTGTATATAAACCAATAGTGCCACCATTTCACTATACCAATATTAGGTATTTTCAATAACGTGTATTATCTACTATTTCAGTTCCGTGTATAATCCATAATTTCCCCTGTGTAGATTAAGTACTGTTCTACTATACATATTAGAACCGCCATTGGTAGACACACTACCCATCGCTAATTTATAGCCTACGAAAGTCGATTAGTCAGCTACTCGCCTCTGAGTCTTACTAATCGGTCTTTTGATTACTCTTTTCGTTTATTACTCGTTTCTTTTGCTGACCAAATGCAGTCTACTCCTGCACTCCAGCACTGGTTGAGGGTTGAAGTCAATTTCATTGAAAACGAGGCAATCATCAGACCCTAGAATGTGTAGAAGGATGTTTGTGTTTGCATGACCTATGCTATTCACATCTTCCTTCGAACTCACGAACTCATTAGGATCAAAAAAATCGTTTCATCAGCCATAATTGGCCTGGTGACCATAACAGTGTTATAACGGTGACAGTAGCTATAGTGGTTACAATATCTATATCGGTGACAATAGCTATAGTGGTGATAATATCTATAGTGGTGATAATATCTATAGTTCATCGTTTGAATGCAACTAACATTAAAAATCACCCTCTCCCTCATGATACATTGCTTCAAGAGATGTAGGTATTGGAGCATCTCCACCTTCTTCGTCCTGTCCCCAAAGGAGAAAGGCCACGTCCTTCTTTTTCGTTGTTGCATTCTCCTTTTTTCTTGGATGGAAAGCTGGACTTGCCCTCAATTACCACTTGCTGCTTTTGCTCTTTTTGCTTGGCCCGGTCTCTCATTCTCTCTTCAATGTTACCCTTGGTCAAGAGTCGATACACTGTCACTTGCTTGGTCTGGCCCAATCTGTGGGCTCTGTCCATAGCTTGCGAGTCAATTGTAGGGTTCCAGTCCGAGTGGTAGAAGATCACAGTATCTGCCGAGGTCAAATTTATACCTAAACCACCAGCTCTTGTGGATAACAAGAAGACAAATATCTCGGGCTTGGTTTGCCAGTTGTGCACCAAATCTCTTCTGTCCTGCCACTTGGAAGATCTATCCAACCAAATGTAGCTGTGCAACCAAATGTAGCTGTGCAACCAAATGTAGCTGTGTATGACTGATGAAGTTATCTCATCTTGTCGGCTCAGCTCATGGCTTGATTTTACCAGATTACTATATAAATAGCTTAGATTCCTCGTTAGAGTAATCATCAACGAATATAGATAACTTTAGTACTTAACGTTACAACAAGAATCTAACAATACATGTATTAGCTACTAGTTCAGTAGACTTAAATTATATACTATTTCAGTGTACAGAAATACCTATCACTTCACTACATTGAATGACCTATCATTTTAGTATACATAATTCACCTAATATTTAGTATACCTGTATTAAATACTACTTCATTACACTTGAAATCTTGCTTTTACATAAAAGTCATGGCTACTCTCTGATACAATGTGGTTATGAGCACTGCGTCCACATGGCTCCACCTCAACCACCACTCTATTATTCATACAATCTACCTTAGTATTATACAGTATGTGTATATAGTATACAGCCTAGTTTATATTCTACAAAAAAAAATCACTGAACACTGTATTACAGATCATCAGCATATTTGCCATGATCATGATCAGTACATCTACTTCAGGCAATCTCAAGCTTAGTCTAGGGTGAAGTATGACTACTAGGCTACCCGAAATTACACACCAAGTATATAAATCATCAAAGGCTATACTAGAACCTCCAATGTACCTATCAGCTATCACCTACTACTTCGGTACACTTGAATTATATAAAATACCTACTATTATAGTATAGTGAAATTGAAAACTATTCAAACCAGTGTGACCAAATATTTCAAGCCACCACGATAAAATGTTTTAAACCATGATAAAATGTTTTAAACCAAAAAGACAAAATGGTTACAGCCACACTAGCAAATAATTAAATAAATTAATACACTTAATCTGTTAGCTGGACGGAGAGACACGAATTCAACATCGATGGCCACAAGAGACCCAGCTTCTGGGGCCTCCTGCCGCGTCAAAAGCTCGTATTCCCGCTTGTACCCGTTTCGAGTGCCAGATGCAAAAAGGTCCTTGTATAGAATGCTGTCGTCTAGGTTTTTGATTCTGCGGAACGTCTCATGGTGGAAATACAAGAGCTCCTGGTTCCGTGTATCTTCCACGTTGCTGTAAACAATCACCACCGGTTTTTTCCATGCAGGCGAAAGATCAAAGACGTCTTCTTGAGACACTGGCATCACAAGGAAATCATTGAACAACATCCATTGGTAAGCTCCAGATGCAGGCGATTGACCAGCACTCCTTTCAAGACTTCTTAACTCTTAGTATTACCTCTAAAATTAGTACTCTCTCTACAATGTCTAGAGTATGTCTACAATGTCTAGAACATGTCTACACTGTCTATAATACATTTACAGTATCTACAGTCCGTTTTGTCTATGCTTACACTCTGCTTATCAATAATGATCCCTCGCTTCAAAAACTCTTCGTCGAGTCTTGTATTATCTGCACTGAAGACATTGTAAATCCACTATGGGTAGTACCCAGCCTATTGAGATATTATGAAACATGTCTCTGTCCTGATACAATGGGTATTCTTTTTTAGTTTTCTATTCATACTTCTACTCAGACTTCTACTCTGCCCCATTTTGTACTGAGTAGCAGAATGAGCTGAGGTGATTTGAACCCATCCTTTTATAGTGTATGTCCATACTCGCACCCAGTTTTGCAGCCATGCGCGCACTCCTCCTCCCCCCCTCTTCCTCCCCCTCTTCCTCCCCCTTTTCCTCTTCCTCCTCCCCCGCTCTTCCTCCTTCTCATTCCTCTACTATATAAATACTCCCCCCTCCCCCTTTTCCTCCCCTTTTTCTCACCTCTTTTTCCTACTACCACTGATTCCCAGTACCACTGATTACTACTGCCACTACAGACTACTACTACAGACAACTGATTACTGACTACTGGCTACTGACTACAGACTACAGACTACTGATTACAGACTACTGATTACAGACTACTGATTACAGACTACTGATTACAGACTACTGATTACTGATTACAGACTACTGATTACTGATTACTGATTACTGATTACTGATTACTGATTACTGAATCATGAATACAGACTACAGATTACTGACTAAAGGCTACAGACTCATAATACAGACTACAGGCTACAGACTCATGAATACAGACTACAGACTACAGACTTATGAATACAGACTACTGATTACTACTGACTGAATACTGAAGACCGAAAATATCACGAAGGAGTTGTTTCACATCGATCTCTATTCTTGAAAACACTAAAATAGCAGGTCCGATTCCTCGCTTGAGGAATCATCAACGAAAAAAGATAACTTTTTACTTAAAGTTACAACAAGAATCTAACATGATCCCAAATAAGGAGACCAGTTCATTCCGCTTCCCCCGGTTTGATCTCTTGATTGGTACTTACTACAACCCTCTCAAATCAAGGTTATACATTCTCCAAAAAGAGAGAAGTCTGAGTAGGAGGTGAGTCGAATATCTATAATAATGGTCATTATTGATATCAAGCAAAGAAGCTTCCTAATACCTCAAATTTGGGTCAAATTTGGTGAGTATGACATTTATAGTGTTGAGTAGTTGAACCTTTTTTTGTGGGTGTTGGCATTTATTTTGGCACAGGTGATTCCATTTTTCTCAGATTTGCTTTCGTTGATGTGGTCCTTATTTGACTATTGGTTTGGCTTTGTTTTCTGGGGTGTGGCATATTTCCGTTTGAAACAAAGGTCGTTTGGTCGTTTGCAATTGTTGAAAGCTCAGGCTAACTTTTAGCGCTAGAAGCGGCCAAAAAGCTTGGAATTCATGTTCCACACCAGAAGCATCTGTTTTCCAGCTGATTTCATGCGTTCAGCCTTCTATACAGCCCGAATAATAATAGCCTGAATGTAGTACACATGAGGTAATGGTCCAGATTTAACAGTTAACAGTGTTAAGTTTGTTTTCTTTTTAATGACAGTTGAGATGAAGTAATTTACCATTTATGGGTTTGAAAGACTTTGCAATTGAGTACGAAACGTTTTGAACTTATTGGTTTGAAGCATATTATCTTACTGGTTTGAATAGTATTGAAAAAGACTATAGACGTAAATTACATACTGTTTGAGTACATAAATTACTTACTATTGTAGTAACATTAAATTACTTACTATTTTAGTATACATGAGAGATATACTGTTCTACTATACATGTATTACCTCCTATTGAAGTACACTTGAATCACCTACTGGTTCACTACATATGTTATCTACCAGTTTAGTATAAGTAAACTTCCTACCCTTCTATTATACATGTAGTAACTACTATTTTAGTAAATGTGTATTAAAATTTAAAGATTGATAAAGTAGGGAAGAAGTTCACTGTAGTAGCCATTACCACGTGAGACATTCCATCCTTCTACTACTACCCGTCTCCAACGTCATACAATATACTCATTGGTTTATGTTCTATTCTTCTCTATATACTTTTTTATATGCGCTATTCTATATTAATATAATCATAATAGCCAGTGGTAGTGGTGATTGTGGTAGTGGTGATTGTGGTAGTGGTAGCCAGTGGTAGCCAGTGGTGGTAGGACAATAGTACTAGAAGGTTAGATCCACCGTAAGTAGTACTCTATGTATTGAGGTATTTCACGAGGTCTAACCCTAACAAAGGCCATTGCATTGAGCCACTCCTCTCTCGTCATTCTACGACGGATCAGAACGAGATTCTTCTCTGAAGAAAATTGTAACTCGAGGAAAATTGTAACTCGAGGAAAATTGTAACTAGAGGAAAATTGTAACTAGAGGAAAATTGTAACTAGCAGACTTTTTACAACTGATCTCCAAAAACGTTTTTGAGGACTCTTCATCGCTTCAGCGTATGAATTGGGAATCAGTTGTAATAAGTCTGACAGTTGAGAGACATGAGCAACTAGCATCTGGTAGAGTGGTTTCGCAGGATCATTAAATGCCTCTGCAATGTGATTCACATTGTTGTCCTTTCTCATTCGTAAAATCAGGGTTGGAACAAAACCGGCGTCCATCTTTTTATGTCCCAAATTTTCCATCCTAATACCTAACACGAATGCAAAAGGCATGTGGGTTTACGGGTTAAATTTGGCACTAAAAGTAGTACACAGTGTTACATGGTATTATTTGGTAGTAGTAGTGTAAAATGCTACACACTAGTATGAGTAGTAGTAGTACACACTAGTACACACTAGTACCCAGATATGAGTAACATGAGTAGTACACAGTAATATACAGATATGAGTAGTAGTAGTAGTATGAGTAGTATGAGTAGTATGAGTAGTATGAGTAGTATGAGTAGGAGTAGTACACAGTGGTATATGGTAGCATAACATATAATGATGAGATGACACCTTGGAATGACCATTATTAGCATCAGAGAGAGTCGGTATTCTTCCCGCCTAATACATAAGCAAATCTAATATAGTGCTTTTCAAAACTCTTCAAACCAATCAATAAAAAAGGTTCGTACCCCTTAGCACAGTGATTCAAAGCAAATGGCATAATGTTTCACAGAGTTTTTTTTTCAGTACAAGTCAATATTCTGAACTCTTAAATCTGGAGGTTTGCCTTATGAACTTTTTTAATTATTGGTTTGTTGAATTTGCTACCGTAGTTTGAATATGTTTGAAAAATACTGTACTGACTGTTGAACTTGTGCGACATACGATATGTGTCAACCTGTGAGTGCGGGCAACTGTGAAACATGTTGCCTGCAGGCCAACGATAATATA